>JAKKZN010000021.1:17553103-17554676 GCA_033441825.1 Pangasius elongatus
TATAAGACTATATGTGATTATTTCTTCCATGAAAGAGTTTAACTGAAATAAAAAAGTATAAATATATATATTTCAAGCACAGTCTAAAACACCTTAACGATGGACACTGATATGGGCGATACGCAGCGTTTCAGTATCGTCTCTCTTTCCGTCTCTGCGGAGCACACGGCCTAGGAACCTGTGCACAAATTCAGANTCAGATTTTTTTCATTTCTATATTTTAATCCGAGTGAAAAGTTACAGTTCCACGCCTTTGTTTAATAACGATGCCGTGTTTTCTAAGCCGCGCTGCTGAAACGGGTCTTTAACGGGTTTACATGCTGAGTGTTTGCTCACCGAGCTCCTGAGCCCATCTGATGGCGGTTCCTGTATCGGCAGCGTTTCCCTCAGCGAGATACACCACGTCAGAGCCGATCTTCCAGCCCACCAGGGGATACAGACCTGAACACACACACACACACACACACACGCACGCACACACGCACACACAGTATATACCAGATTACATTAAGGTTGCTAAAAGTCATCCTTGTCGACCGTGTGTGTGTGTGCGTACCTGTTACAGACGTGTGTGGCTTGTTCCCTGTATTGATGTCCATAAAGGTTCCTGTTCCCATGGTAATCTTTACATCACCAGCATCAAAGCAGCACTCGCCAAACATGGCCGCCTGCTGATCCGCCATCTACAGTCATCAGATCAACCTCATTATACACGCTGATACACGCTATTACACATTATTACACGCTATTACACATTATTACACGCTATTACATGCTACTACACATTATTACACGCTATTACACGTTATTACACGCTATTACACGCTACTACACATTATTACACGCTATTAAACGCTACTACACGTTATTACACATTATTACACGTTATTACACGTTATTACACATTATTACACGCTATTACACCATTCAGAGTAGCCAATACAATCATACAAAACCATTTCACAGTAAGACTGCAAAGTAACAAATTGGGGAAAAGTTTAAAGTAAATACAGCAGAGACAATAAATAAATAAAATAATTCAGAAAATAGTTACTCACAACTGACATGATTGGAATAGAAACCCCGAAGATGTCGGGATCAGAAGAGCCAAAATGGTGACTAGAGACAGACGGAGAGAGAAAGAGAGAGAAAGAGAGAGAGAGAGAGAGAGTTAAAGTTTAATCAGGTAAGTAATAAAGATAAAATAATGTATAAAGCAGCTTGTAAACATGCTGTACCTCGTGTTGTGCACCGTGGGGAGGATGGAGAGAGGTAGAGAGAGGAGATAACACAGAAACCCGCTCCAACACATCTAAAAAAACACACACACACACACAGAGAGAGAGAGAGAGAGAGAGAGAGAGAGAGAGAGAGAGAGAGAGAGAGAGAGAGAGGCTCATTAGTTCGCAACAGCGCTGAGCTGTATTTTTTTTTTAAACGCCTCATCCCTCCTTGTTATGTCGGCGGAAGAAACCATCTCCACACCGAGGAGATCATTAGAAGAAACTTCCTCAGCAGAAATCACACCCTAATATTTCGCTCGTGCTCATTCATCAGACGCTCACTTGGTGAA
>JAKKZN010000021.1:17554776-17564776 GCA_033441825.1 Pangasius elongatus
CGCGCTCGTACCCCAAACACATGCTCAAACACGCGCTCGTACCTCAAACACCCCCGAATCCAGACTGAATACATTTGAGACAAATGTACAGAACATGAACACTGATCGGTAGAAAAATGAAATTAAGTCCCAAACCAAACTCAACACTAAACACACAAATCCAATCAAGCTGAATATGTGAAGAACAGGAACCTGAAAGAAAGAGACATTCTGACTAACACAGAGAGCGAGTTTGTGAAAAAGGAAGACACACTAACGGTTATAAAGCCAGAGTACTGAGTCTGTGTACACAGTGCGACCTACAGGAAGCGGGAACAGACGCGCGGCGCTTGGAGCTGTCCGCCGTGTTACCACATTACCGCAGACTGAGCTGCGTTTCAAGGAAACTAATCCAATCCAATCTAATCTCATCCAATCCAATCTAATCTAATCCTAACACTATGTATTATAAGATCACATACAGTTATGTCGTTTGTATAAATGGACTGAACACTGCGTATCTTCCTGTAACACTTCTGCTCATTTCATCAGTGTCTATTCACGCTCAGTGTTTATTTATTCCTGTTTTTGCATGTCTCTGTTGTTGTTGTTTGTCTGTTTAAAGTTTGATATTACTTTGTTTGGTAACACTGTTAAACCGGTCAGTAGCACACACGGAGCTGAACTGTGAAACGTGATGAGGGCGTGGTGGACGTGAGGACGCGAGCTGCGTGCGAGCTATTTGGAAAGCAAATCTTTGAAACAACAGCTACAGGACCTGATGCACTACAAGCAGCACGTTGTTTACACTGGATCCTGATAACGCACACTGACTGTTACAAAGTGCTGACACTGGAGACTCCTTCCATAAACGCCTCCGCGTCACGTTCATGTGGCGCGTCCGCCGTACACGTCCCTGTGGACGAGCCATTAGTGTAGAAACGATAACGTGTCAGAGCGAACGTGTTAATATAATCCTGCGCTACTCTCAGGGCTGCTGTTCAATTCTGACCAATCACAATCCAGAACTCAGCAGTGCATGGTGTAATGCCAAATGCTAAATGTAAATGCTAAAGTAGCGCCTCACAGGGTTTTTGTCACCTCGCAACTTCCCGAGCGTCTCACAGCTGCAAAGAACAAACTCGGTCAATAGCGTAAGCACTGCGTTCCCTCTAATGCGTCTCTTAACTTAAGTTCTACAACTACAGGCTGGTACAATACGTTTATTTTTGGTATTTAAGGAACGTTAGCGTGTTAAAGATAGCACATTTGTTTACAGAATTAATTCGCTAAGTGAAAAGTAAACAGGCTCGAGGTGTTAAAACAGAGAGTGACCTCGAAAACCCTCAACTTAGAAACTCGAGGTGGTCTCCTCAACCCCGAGTTCAGCAAGTGAGGTCGCATCAAAGATGGCCGCTCAGAGCATCAGCGCTAAACACAGCCGCACTTCTTACCTTTAAAGGTTTCGGCTTTAGACACATTCGCGTGTTAAATCTATAACACTGACTGTACGCAAGTAAACACACAGCGCGCCAGTCAGCTGGCTAGCACGCGGCTAACAAAAGACGAACATGGAGGCGTCCGGGAGTTTACATCGAACACGATGTTATTCAGAGTTCTGAAAAAGAGAGAGAGAGAGAGAGAGAGAGAGACAGACAGACAGAGAGGGAGAGAGAGAGAGAGAGAGAGAGAGAGAGAGAGAGAGAGAGACGAGTGTGCGTACGTGAGCGAGGTGTGCAGGAGGCTGTATGGTTTATCCCCGAGCTGGTGGACGAGCAGGGGCAGTCCCCTCACTGCACTGAGGCGCTCTGTCTCACTCTCGCTCTGCAGTGCGCACTGATAAACGCTCACGCGCCAATCCGCACTCGTCTGCTGAGGGAGGAGAGAGAGGAGGAACACGCAGCGCCCTCGCGTCTCCACGGCTACACACACACACACACACACACACACACACACACACACACACACAGAGAAACACACGTAACGCCGTTTTATTTTCTACATGATCATGTGATCAGGATGTAGAGATATTGAACGGCCGGTGAACGCGTGCGCCTTACAGTAAGCAGGAGCAAGTCTTTTCGACAGTCCAATCAGATTAGCAGGAAACGAAGCCGTCTGATAGGCCGAGACGGAGGAGTGTGTGTTCACCCAGGGAATCGACAACAGCGCACACACACTCCGGGACAAACCGCCGTCAGTCGGACTGTTAACTGAACACAAAGTAATGATGTCATGGCTCAGATGGACAGTATGAAGAGTCTTGGCTTAAAAACGTACATTTTTTAAAATTATCCTACACAAAAAAATAAGACGCTAATGACGTATAAAAGATTTTCACCCACTGGTCATGTAGATGATGGCATCCAGGACGCGGACCGTTCTCTCCACCATCAGCTCCACGTCCTCGTCAGCGGCGTCGGCCGTGACGGACAGACACGCGTCCACCACCTGACACAACGTCCTCGACTGCAACCACACCAGCTGCTGGGTGTGTGTGTGTTTCTCTCCGGAGTTCAACACACACTCACTGATACGATGGAGGAAACAGACGGGTGACGTTACATGCAAAAGTTTGCACGCCCTTACTTTACAAAAATGGTTTTAAAAAACATTAACACAAACAGTGAAAAGATCAACATGATGATTCTGACAGAATGAGATTAATTCTATTCCTCTGAGGACTTTTTCAGCGAGGTTTGTTTCGCCTTTCTGTTAAATCCGTCTCTCGTTTCACGTCATGTCCTTCTCCAGCGGATACTTTCCGCTTCCAGTCGCATGTGTGAGCCGTTTCTTGATTCACTGATTCACGCTGACCCTTAACTCCACTGCTCAAGAGTTTGAGCCTCAACTTTTCATGACTTAATTAACACTCAATGACACACAAATACATTAACGAGCTCATGTTGGGGGTAGGGGGGGTGTAAACTTTTGAGTGCGCTCATTAAGAGACAAGCGGAGCGAGACTCGGTTTCTTTAACGAGATTTCAGTCAGAAAACACCATCAACTGAACAGAGGATTTTTTATTTCATCTCAAAACAAGGTGGGAGGGGGTGTGCAAACTTTTGCGCACTACTGTGAACAGGTTGACGGGCAGACAGGCAGACAGGTGTGTGTGTGTGTGTGTGTGTGTGTTTGAGAGAGACCTAGAGCAGACAGCAGCGAGACGCAGGATGGTGACTAATCCCTCCAGAACACACACTCGCTGCTCGCCTCCATCACACGTCTTCAGCTGCGTGATCAGCTTCTCCATCCGATCATCTACTGCAGCCCAAACCTCACTCCTGCTCCTCATCTCCACCTGACTGCACACACACACACACACACACACACACACACACACACACACACACACATACATACACATACATACATATACATACATATATGTGTGTGTGTGTGTGTGAGAGAGTAAATTGGATTCGGGATCGGGAGGAGGTTTATCCGTACCCAGGCTGAGCTCGTCCAGGTGCGGTGGAGGGAGACAGGTGTAATCGTTTCGCCGGGATCTCCTCATCACCTGCGCTCGTCTCGACACACTCGCTCACGCTGTTCAGCTCCTGTAGAGCTGCGAGACCTTCAGCCTTCAGTGCCACACACACGTACCCCTCCACATACTGCAAATAAACACACCATTATTATTATTATTATTATTATTATTATTATTATTATTATTACTATTACTATTATTATTGTTGTTGTTGTTTACTTCCTGGTGTGTCCGAGCTCCGATGTTGGTGACCAGGGCTCGGCAGATGTCCGTCACTCTGTCTTTCCGGATCGAAGCTGCGGACTCATATCCTGGTGGCACGCACTCCAGAACGAAGCGGAAAACCTCACACAGCGTCGTCCTCGCCTCCTTCACCTCCATCCTGTCCACAGCGCCGCAGAGGACGAGCGTGTGCAGCGCGTCCATCAGCAGGTCGAGGTGGACGCGCCCGAATCGCGCGTGCGCTCCCTTCTCCGTGACGAACACGCTCCGCGTCAGCGCCTGGAACTCCGCCGCATACGTGCGCACGTCGGATTCCTCACAGGAGACGAACGAGTCCAGGAGGGACAGATACGCCGTGAAGAACGTCTGCTCGTGGTTTACCGGAAGTCCACCCAGATTCACGATGCGTCTCAGCGTCGCCATGGAGACGGCTTTTAACTCGGGGACACCGTACGTCAGGACGAAACAGGAAGCGTCCCAAATCTGGCCGACTTCCCGGGGAAAGAAGACGCCCTGCAGGACGTCGGTGAGGACGGTCAGCGCGGTGGATAACAGCGCCCGAGACGACGCGGGAGACGCGAGCTGGAGGACGGACGGCGTGAGATACGCGGCACCGTGACACGCGCTGACGCAGAAACGCCGCTGCGTCACGGGCCACTGCGTCCAGCGTGAATCCGACGCCCTGCAGATTGTGTGCGTGAGATCCTGCACTAACCCGATCAGCTCTCTGACCAACACTCCGAACACCACCGGACTCTTCGCTCGGAAAAGCTGGAGCAGGGAACAGAGGACGGAGACGATTTTAGCGTGCAGAATTCCGCATTCCGGAGCGGCGGCGATCCGCAGCACACGCGTGATGATCCACTTACTGAAATCTGAAACAGCACAAAGCTCTCAGATATTTATTTAAAAAAATCTTTTTCAAATCCAATTTGCATTTTATAATAAATAATCCAGAATTCTCAATAATGCGAGTGCAAAAGTATTGGCACTCTTTCCATGCTTCCTAATTCTATGCAATGTAGAAAAGAACATTACATCATCCTCTCCATCTTTTCTCTCATCCCTCTATCCCTTTCTTTTATTCCTCTACACTCTGTCTGACATTCTTCCTTTCCTTTTATTCATTCACTTTTTGTACATTTTGTCCTCCCATTCATCCCACCATCTTTTCCTGCTGTCCCTTCCTTTCTCTTCATCCTTGTCTCTTTTCTTTTTCTTCGATGCTTTCCTTCTTTCCTCTATCGCTCCATCCTTTCTTTTTTTTTTTCCCCCATATTCCTCTACGCCTGGTCTAACATCCACCCTGCTTTTTTTCCCCTGCTCACTTTCTTTCTTCCTATCATCCCACCACCTTTCTCTACCTTTCTCTCCATCCATCTTTTCTTCCTTTCACACCTTCATCCTTTTTCCTTTCTTAACTTCATCCGTCAATCTGCTCTTTCCTTTACACCCCTCCATGTCTGATCTCCTTCCTTCTCCTTTTTCCCTACATCCATCTTTTTACTTTCTTTCTCTCTCATTTCATCCCAGTCTTTTCTTCACATCTCGCTTTTTTCTACCTTCCTCCCTTCATCATGTCTTTCTTTCATTCCTCCATCATTAACCTCATCCCTTCATCCCTGTGAGCATACTGACCGCTGCAGCCGCTCTGCACGTCTCTGAACTGCTCCGACTGACACGCCGGGTTTATAAACATCAGCGACGAGGATTTAATGATGTGCTGAACGAAGTCCAGGAGCATGACGCAGGCCGGTTCCGAGCTGCTCTTCTTGCACAGCTCCAGCGCCACTGAAACCAAACCGAGACACAAAACACAACAACGTTGTGTAAATGTTTATTTATTTATTTTTTAAAAAACGTTATGAAACTCAAGGATCTGTTCGTGGTCCTGAAGCTCCACGGTTCAGCGCGCCGGGGTTTTCGTCTTTAATCGCTGCTGTGTTTTAAAACGTCGTTGCGTCTTTATTCTTCTTGGCCAGGTCCCCCTTGTAAAAGTGTTTTATCTCAAGATTTTTTATCCTGGTTAATAAATAAAGAAGTCTTCACAGAGACATTTTGGATATTTTTGGGCTTCAGAATAAATTTCTGAATAACAAAACATCCTGTAATTTTATGTTTTTATAATTTATATAGCTCTGTTATTATTTACTGTTACTGAAAACTGTATTATATTTCATATGATGAGACATTAATAGATTTTGCATCAATGACACATTATAAAATATATGGATTAAGAAATTGTTCATTTTTTAAGGTGTTTACTTTTTAAATAATGAATTTTATTCTGTTTCTTACCGACTTCTACATCAGTCAGGATCCTGTCAATGAACTGACACAGAATCTGCCTGGGCTTCTGCACAGAGCTGTTATACTCCTCTGAAGTGGCACTGAAAGAAAGCAAAACTCTTTCAGCAGTCTGAAGCCAACATTAGTGGAGAATTCAGAGTATAAGAAAAATAATAAACACAGATAAACAGATAAACACACAGCTACCTGGCTAGCTCCTGTAGAGCAGGAATCATTGCAGACATCTCTAACCCTGGCTCCATTTTCCCTTAAAATTACTAAACACATCCGAAAGTGTCCGAAAATGACCTGTCTAAGTCTTAAAGAGTGTCTAAATTTCAACTTGAGTTAATAAAAAGAATAATTTTCTGTCAGGAATCTCTATACATTGTGTTTGTTTAGCATTAGCTCCCTCCCTCACGCGCGCCTCCATACTCAAAACTCATCCTAGTGTGAGAGGTGAGAACGGCGGCCGGGGAAGGACACACGACCCGCCGTCCTCCTATTAACGAAACGCGATGTGGCTTCCTGGATGGTTTTCAGTGTTTTAGCTAGTTACCATTTAGATAACTTTTTATCCATTAAAATGGGAATCACGAAATTAGCAGATTTGATTCGCGGTGACGCTCCAGGTTCGATAACTTACAAAGAAATCGGAGATTACACTGGTAAATCCTGTTATTTAGCTCCATTGTGCTAGCTGAAGCAGACTAGCCTAGCTAACCCACTGCCTTATAATGTAAACATTAGCTAGCTAACTTTATCTGCTAATGTAAATAGCTAATTAAACTGATTTTCTCTGATAACTGATGTCTATGTAGGTTAGTAACTAATTAACTAATGTGCTTTAAAGGTCAGATCACTAAACAGACTACAAACTTTGTGTGTATATGTGTGTATATGTGTATGTGTGTGTGTTTTATTTAAATAGTTATCTGTTTGAGTTAAACAGCTGATTGTCTTAATAATCTTAACTTAATAATCTATCTTCATATTATTTATTATCTTACTTTAATCATCATGTCTGTTGGTTTAAGGGAAAATAATTGCACTTGACACCTCCATTATTGTGAACCAGTTCCGTTCAGCTGTTCCTAATCTGAGTTTAAGGTAAGAAAAATAAATAACAACAAATAAACCTTTCATCATCAAATGCAGATTTAAAGTTTTATTCTGATGCTTTAGTTAAATATGACTAGTTCTAATGTCCTTTATAAATCTTTAACACACACATTAGTGAAACACTAATAAAGATATTTTAATGAAACCTGGGAGATTTCTGTCCCTCCACTGACAGCCTTTCAGCCTTCAAGCTCCAAAAAGTTGATAAAGGAATCGTAAAAGTAATCCAGGTGACTCCAGGGGTTTAATCCCAGTTTTACGAAGAGATATGAATGCATACAGAGCAAAAAACGAAAATTATTTTTGATATATTTATTTAGTTATATTATTAATGCTATGTTTTGCAGCTTGTTAGGCGTGTTCTACCGCACGCTGACGTTCCTGGAGCACGACATCAAGCCGGTGTTTGTGTTCGATGGAGATCCTCCTGAGCAGAAGAGAGCTGTGGTGAGAATCGAGACTCGACGCTGGCGGAGCACTGGGGTTCAGATTTACTTTTAAAATGCCAAAACAACAAACTCTTTCTTTCTTTTTTTGGTTTTATTTTTCAGCTGGAGAAAAGAGCGCAAAGTGCAGGCTGGAGCGGCGCACAACGCTCTCACACCAGTAAGACAATAATAATAATAATAATAATAATAATAACAGCAACAACAGCAGCAATAATAATAATAAAGAACATGTGCAAAGAGAAAACAAACTGATGAATTCCTGAGAAATATCTGCAACAATAAACCTGATTAAACCCTCAGACTAGAGTTAATTTATTCCTCTTTAAAGTGTATTACTCAGTAATTACAGTGGATTTAATTCCTCGAGCACGTGTTTGAGAGAGTGTGTGTGTGTGTGTGTGTGTGTGTGTGTGTGTGTGTGTGTGTGTGTTGTATATGATGTTAAACATCTGCATGAGCTTTACCCCGTATCCGTTCTCCCTCAGTGTCCTCTAAAACCCGGGAAGTCCTCCGTCTCCTCCAGCTCCTGGGTGTTCCTTGTGTCCAGGTATCGTCTCAGCAGCTGCTGCAGGAAAGAAAACAGCAACTTGAAGTCGTGAATTTGAATGAATTTTAATGTTAAGGAGATGTTTATCCGTGAGGGAGGGTGACGTGTGTAATAATGCATCCTCTGTGACTCAGATATTAAACAGCGACACAGTGGAGTGGATCTGTGACTGTTAGAGGAAAAATAAAAATAAATTATAAGTTATAGGTTTATTCTGTCATGAGAAAAGTGTTTTATATAAAAAAGATCAGGTTTTAAAAATTAATTCTCTCACTCTCTCTCTGTCTCTCTCCCTTTCTACCCTTCTATCTCTCTCTTTCCCTCTTTCCCTTTCTCCCTCTCCCTCCCTCCCTCTCTCTTTCTCTCTCTCCCTCTCCTCTCTCTGTACCTCTCTCTGTCTCTTTCTCCCTTTCTCCCCTTCTATCTCTCTCTTTCCCTCTTTCCCTCGCTCCCTCTCTCTCTCGGTCTCGCTCTCCCTTTCCCTCCCTTTCCCTCTCTGTCCTCCTTCCTCGCTCTCTCTCTCTCTCTCTCTCTCTCTCTCTCTCTCTCTCTCTCTCTCTCTCTCTGTATCAGGCTCCCGGTGATGCCGAGGCGTTTTGTGCTCAGCTGGTCAGAAGCGGTGCGGTCGACGCTGTGGCCTCAGAGGACATGGACACGCTGGCGTTCGGAGGGACGGTTCTCCTTCGCCAGCTCAATGCGAAGAGGGTCAGGTGAGGAAGCGAGTCAGTAAAGTGAGGAAGAGAGTCAGTAAAGTGAGGAAGAGAGTCAGTAAAGTGAGGAAGAGAGTCAGTAAAGTGAGGAAGAGAGTCAGTAAAGTGAGGAAGAGAGTCAGGTGAGGAAGAGAGTCAGTAAAGTGAGGAAGAGAGTCGGGTGAGGAAGAGGGTCAGGAAGAGAGTCTTTCCATTTTCCTTCTTCCCTTCATCCCACCATCTTCTCCATCCATCTCCCATTTTCCCTCCAACCGTCTTTCCTTTCATCTTTCTTTATTTTATTTTTCCATCTGTTCTTTCCTTCATCACCGCTCCATCTTTTCTTTCGTTAATTCCTCCACCTTTTGTCTGATCTCCTTCCATCACTTCTTTCCACCACTCTTTCCTTCCTTTTTCCCTGCACATCCCTCCACCCCTCCATCCCTCCATCCCTCCATCCCTCCCTCTGTAGTGTATATTAAGAGCACGGCTCTCACTGACGATGCTTTGATTTGTTTTTATGAGATTTGTAGGTGACTGTAGCGGAGTGTGTTCACTCCATCTGCTGAGTAATCAGGAATTTTATTATTCATTAAATTAATATTTACATAATTCAGGATAAATTTATTGTTTGTAGAGTAAACAAAAGAAAAACACAGAATAATTATAGCTTTAATAAATAATAAAGAAATCGACATCGTGCAGTTCAGGTGAATTTATTTCACATCTGTTTATTACAAAATATTTCAAAGACTGAAAGATTTGAAACTAAAAAACATTCTTTTTATTTTATTAATCTCGAGTGTGAGATGTGAGTAATTCTCGTGTGATTTCTCGTCCTCGCAGCGAGGTGACGGAGTACTCTCTGCCAAAGTTACTGGAAATCCTACAGCTGACGCAAAAAGAGGTAAAAAATAATAAATCAGCTTCTCTTGCGTGTTATAAAGCCTTTATTACATGTAATAAACCTTGTGCCACATTAAAAACAGTGAACTACTGATAAATGAAATTAAAACTTTTGTTTTCTGTAAATATCAGAAGAGCAGAAAGAAAATCTCTTTAAAGATATAAAAAAAAAAGGAAAAATAAAAATATAATACACATCTCTTCAGGCTTATTTTAACTTTATCTATTATCTTATTTATTTTCACGTTTTTCTCTGTACCTCTGCACCTGCCTTGTGTTCATTCAGTTTGTATCACTGCAGTAAAT
>JAKKZN010000021.1:17565907-17575980 GCA_033441825.1 Pangasius elongatus
TGTGTGTGTGTGTGTGTGTGTGTGTGTGTGTGTGTGTGTGTGTGTTTATAGTGTTACTGATGAAGATGATGAGGATGTGCACACTGCTGCTCCTGTTGCTGAGCGCCTGTCTCACACCCAGCCTCGTCCACTCTGGTGAGTCCCCTCTCTCTCTCTCTCTCTCTCTCTCTCTCTCTCTCTCTGTCTCTGTCTCTCTCTCTCTCTCTCTCTGTCTCTGTCTATCTCTCTCTCTCTCTCTGTCTCTCTCTCTGTCTGTGTATCTCATGCTTTGGCTGCCTCTCTCTTTTTCTCTCTGTTTTTTGCCTCTCTGTCTGTCTATCTCTCTTTCTTCTTGCTCTTTCTTCACACTCTTTCTCTCTCTCAGATACAGATTCAGGTTCAGTATATTTATTTCCAGGGTAAAAGGCTTGTCTGTCTCTCTTTCTGTCTATCTTTCTCTCTGTCTCTTTCTCTCTCTCTCTGTCTGTCTCTCTTTCTGTCGCTCTCTTTCTTCTTTCTCTTTTTGTCTCTGTCTCTCTTTCTATCTGTCTTTCTCTTTCTGTCTCTGTCTAAAGTGTGTGAGGTGAGATCTCTACATCACACTCCTCTGCACCTGAACCTCCACTGGGACACGTGCATCCAGAGTGTGTGACATCACAACCATTTATTATCATTTCTTCTAATCATTAGAGAGCAGACATGTCCAATCTCTGTTCATCCGTGTGTGTGCGTGTGTGTGTGTGTGCGCGTGTGTGTGTGTATGCGTGCGTGTGTGCGTGTGTGTGTAGGTTCAGAGCTCTCTGTACCCCAGACTGTGTCCGTACAGAAGGACCTGGCGTCTCAGACGCTGACGCTGTCATGGCGGAGCGAAGCCTCACACTTCGACGTGGAGATTTATCACACTGAGCTCATGGAGCTCGTCCTCAACGTAAGATCTTCTGAGTAGCAGCTAGCTCCATGCTGGTTCAGCTTGTCCAATCAGAGAGCAGAATTTCACCATGTGACCGTCTGTGTGTATGTGTGTGTGTGTGTGTGTGTGTGTGTGTGTTTAACAGGAGAGCATTTGGGTGGAAGCAGACTCTAAAACAGGGAGTCGTGATTGGTCGTGGCGCGCGGCCGTGCCGCTGGAGTGCACCTCCCGCTCCGTACGCATCAGAGCGCGACACGTGGACGCAGTGAGCCAGTGGAGCCCCCTGCTGACCGTCCCTGGTGCCCACACCTCATATCACTAATGCTACTGCTAATGCTAATGCTAATAATGATAATTGTAATACCTTTATCAGTTAATATGATGGTAAGCTAGCTCACGTTAGTCTCATGTTCTCATATTCTCACTGATTCATTTAACAGCAGACAAACCTGTTGTTACCACGACAACCACCGTCCATTCATCACTAGATAAATTAGCTAGCTAGGATATAATTAGCACACAGGCACTGTCATGTCATCCTCTAATCTCAGACCTGATTGGTCCATCACACACTGAGCACACTCGTAGCCCCGCCCCCCTCTCTCTCTCTGTAGGAAACAGTTAACTGTTAGTTAGTCAGTTAATGAGTTAATTAGCGTAGTTATTGGTGTGGTTGTGAATGTTCAGGGATGGACGTGCCGGACCAGCCCCAGGCTCAGATGTTCCCTCAGGACTGGGTGTTGGAGGTGGGCGGGAACGTGACGGTGTGCTGCATCACTTCGGTAGGCGTGGCCTTTAGCAGTTTGGGATACGGGAAGCAGAACTTAGCGGCGTTCAGGCTGAGCCGCAGGAGCTTCAGCGCCACCATCACCGACCTGCACAGGTCCTCCTACACCGGCACCAACGTCGTCTGTCTCTCTGAGACCTCCATCCTCACCGGCACCGTGCTCTTCATCGGCTGTGAGTCTCACTGACCGCCTGTCTCACTCACTGTCTGTCTCACTGACCGCCTGTCTCACTCACTGACCGCCTGTCTCACTCACTGACCACCTGTCTCACTCACTGTCTGTCTCACTGACCACCTGTCTCACTCACTGACCACCTGTCTCACTCACTGTCTGTCTCACTGACCACCTGTGTCACTCACTGTCTCACTCACTGACCACCTGTCTCACTCACTGACCGCCTGTCTCACTCACCGTCTGTCTCACTGACCACCTGTCTCACTCACTGACCGCCTGTCTCACTCACTGGCCGCCTGTCTCACTCACTGACCACCTGTCTCACTCACTGTCTCACTCACTGACCTCCTGTCTCACTCACTGTCTGTCTCACTGACCTCCTGTCTCACTCACTGTCTGTCTCACTGACCGCCTGTCTCACTCACTGACCGCTTGTCTCCCTCACTGTCTCATTGTGTGTGTTTATGTATGTGTGTGTGTGTGTGTGTGTGTGTGTGCGTGTGTGTGTATTGTGTAGACCCCCCAGGTGATGAGGGTCTGCAGTGTGAGACGCGGGATCTGCAATCAGCCGAGTGTCGCTGGAGCAAAGGACGAGACACAGGCTTAAAGAAACGTGATTTACTCACCAAATACACACTGAACAACAGGTACACACACACACACACTTTGTACACTAAACCTATGTTTTTTTATACACATCATATTTTTAATTGTAGTATCACATGAACAATTGTGTGTGTGTGTGTGTGTGTGTGTGTGTTAGGAGTTGTACTGAGGACAGAACAGACAGGAAGCTGTGTCGCTCGGACCGCTGGGAGAGCAGCTGGACTCTGGTGGCCAAGAATCCTCTGGGCATGGTCCAGCTTTCTGACTCCGCCCACATCGACCAGCGCAGTAACTATCAAATAAAATTACTGGCCAATCAAAACACAGGAGGCAATCTGTTCTCTTGCAGTGTGTCTGATCTCAGCGTCTGATCTCCTGCAGTACGTCTGTTGGAGCCGGTGAACGTGACATGGAACGCTGAGGCGTGGAAGGCCCGTGTTGAGTGGAAATGGACGGTGGAGGCCTATAAAACTCTGTCCCTGCTGTGTGAGGTGAAGCTGGGCAGCGGCAGACACGCCCACACTGTGAGTCACCGTTTAGTCAGAATGACCCATCATTAACTAACCCAATGTTGACAAACCCAGCATTAACTAACCCGAAGTTGACTAGTACAGCATTGACTAACCCAAAGAAAACTAACAGATCATTAACTAACCCAGCATTAACTAACACACCATAAACTAAGCCAAAGTTGCCTAGCACAGCATTAACTAACACAGGATTAACTAACCCAAAGTTGACTAGTACAGCATTGACTAACCAAAAGAAAACTAACAGATCATTAACTAACCCAGCATTAACTAACACATCATAAACTAAGCCAAAGTTGACTAGCACAGCATTAACTAACACAGGATTAACTAACCCAAAGTTGACTAGCACAGCATTAACTAACCCATAGTTGACTAGCACAGCATTAACTAGCATAGCATTAACTAACCCAAAGTTGACTAGCACAGCATTAACTAACCCAAAGTTAATTAACACAGCATTAACTGACCCAAAGTTAACTAACCCAAAGTTAACTAACACAGCATTAACTAAACCAAAGTTAACTAATCCAGGATTAACTAACCCAAAGTTAACTAACACAGCATTAACTAACCCAATGTGTGTAACCCAAAAATTGAAAAACCCATACATATATCTGCATATTAAAGAAATAAATTGTGTGTGTGTATACGTGTGTGCGCGTGTGTTTGTGTGTGTTTGTGTGTGTTTGTGTATGTGTATTCGTGTGTGTGCGCACGCGTGTGTGTGTAACTGCAGCGTAACTACACCGGCGTGGGACTGTCCTCCGTGGTGTTGGACAGGCTGAGGCCGTACAGCGAGTACTCGTTCTCTATCCGCTGTGCATCTGTGCGGTATTTCTGGCGCTGGGGAGACTTGAGCGCCCCCTACAGCCTGCACACACTCATGGATCGTGAGTCACATTTATTCAAATCAGACACGTTAGACTCCGCCCACATTTTCACCATCCCCATGTTCGTTACACACAGTAAACGTTTCTGTTTCCATGGTAACAGCAGTAACACTGTCATGTGATGGGTGGGCGTGGCTTTAAGATTGTACATAATGTAGTGCTTTAATGGGACATGCATAATAATACGTAACGTGTGTGTGTGTGTGTGTGTGTGTGTGTGTGTGTGTGTGTGTGCGCGCGTGTGTGTGTTTCAGGACCTAAAGCTCCAGACATATGGGTGTGGAGGACCAATGAAAGCACAGGACAAATCGTGTGGAAGGTAAACACACACACACACACACACACACACACACAGGGTTTTCTCTCTTTCTCTCTCTCTCTCTCTCTCTGTCTATATATACATATATATATATATAATCTCCCTCTCTCCCTCTCTTTCTCTCCCTCCCTCCCTCACTCTCTCTCCCTCTGTTTTCTCTCTCTCCCTCCCTCCCTCCCTCTCTTTCTGTTTCTCTCTCTCCCTCCATTTCTCTCTTTTTCTCCCTCTCTCCATTTCTCTCTTTTTCTCCCTCTCTCCCTCTCACTTCCTCTCTCTCCCTCCATTTCTCTCTTTTTCTCCCTCTCTCCCTCCCTCCCTCTCTTTCTGTTTCTCTCTCTCCCTCCACTTCTCTCTTTTTCTCCCTCTCTCTCCCTCCCTCCCTCTCTCTCTCCCTCCGTTTCTCTCTTTTTCTCCCTCTCTCCCTCACTCTCTCTCTTTCCGTTTCTCTCTCTCCCTCCATTTCTCCCTCTCTCTCCCTCTCTCTCCCTCCCTCCCTCTCTCTCTCTCCTTCCGTTTCTTTCTCTCTCCCTCTCTCTCTCTCTCTCTCTCTCTCTCAGTCTGTCTCACCCCAGGACAGTCACGGTGCTCTGACAGCGTACGAGGTGTCTCAGAGAGACAGAGGGGAAGACGGGTGGACGACTGTCTTCTCTCTCCCTCCGAGTGAGTCCGGCACTCCCATCAGCCTCAGCAACAGCAGTGATGTCACGGTCGCCGTGGCGGCGCGGAACCCGGTCGGTCTCTCTCTGCGCAGCACCGTGAGCGTCCCACAGTACACGGCAGGTGTGGAGGAGTTTATTTAACTAACAGCAGTGCACTGACACTGAGGCCTTTTATAGAATAATAATACACTCATTTATCAGTAACAGCAGTAACAAGAAACACTGAGTATTAAACTCTTCCTTCTCCAGGCTTAACACACCACCGCTTCTGCCTCTGCAGCTTAGAGATCAAATTACCAGCATGTAAAGCTCTCTCTGTGTGTGTGTGTGTGTGTGTGTGTGTGTGTTTTATCCTCACAGACTCGGAGTTGTCTGTGTCTGAGCTGGTGGGTGATGGAGGAGGTTTGACTGTTTCCTGGAACAGCAGTCTCAGCTCCACACAAGGCTACGTGGTGGAGTGGGTGCCCACCTGCTGCCCCGCCTCCCCCGCCTCCTCCGCCTGCTCCGTCCAATGGGAGAGAGTTTCACCCTCCAACACCAGCACCGTCATCCAATCAGGTGAGGGGGAGTCTCCTGCAGTTCAGGGAAAAGTTTCCAAATATAACTAATCTGATGAGTGTTAGGTTAACTGACGCTCGTGTGTGTGTGTGTGTGTGCGTGTGTGTGTGTGCGTGTGTGTGTGTGCGTGTGTGTGTGTGTAGGATCTCTGGACCCTGGAGTTCAGTACACAGTCTCCGTTTTCGCTTTGCTTCCTGAAGCTTCTGTCCTGCTGCAGAGATATTACGGATATGGACAGGAGCAGGGTAAGGGCCCTTCGTAGGCACCCTCCAGTGTAGGGGTAGTGATGAAGGTGTTGTTCCTCAAAGCAGCAGTAACAGGGTTGCAACACGTAGAACCTGTGGGTGAAGAATATCAGATCCCAAAGCAAAGCCATTTCGACCTGAGGTAGAGCGTAACAGTGTGCAGCTCATCTCACCTGCACCCGAACGGAAACATTGACCTGAACTGATATTTCCATTCAGGTATAAAGTGTGTGTAGAAAGTGATGAACACCACTTTTATCAAGTGTGTATGATTTGTGTGAATTTACTGTAATAATTATTGCTCTGGTTCGTAACGCAGTTTGTGACTGATCTCGTTTGTGACACAGTTTGTAACATGGCTGTTAACACACACACACACACACACAGTTCACTATATAAACCACATAAATACCATTATTCCTTTGTGTGTGTGTGTGTGTGTGTGTGTGTGTGTGTGTGTGTGTGTGCAGTTCCTTCTCAGTCCGTGGCAGCGCTGTCTGCAGTTCAGTCAGGCTCAGACGTTGTTCTCTCCTGGACTCCTGTTCCTGTGTGTAAGCAAAAAGGCTTCATACTCGGACACACTGTTTACCTGGCCAGCGCCTCCAACCTCAACCTCATAGGTGACACACACACACACACACACACACACACGTAAACATATACACTTTGCAAATTTATAACAGCTCGTCTTTCCTATTACTTCTGCAGCTTTACATATCGTTAAACATACTGTGATGCTTGTAACTGATGCGTTAAATGAACAATTGTTTATTTTAAGGCTAACGAAGGTTTGTGTGTGTGTGTGTGTGTGTGTGTGTGTGTGTGTGTGTGTAGCTAATCTGACCGATCCTGCATTGAGCTCGTACACAGTAAAGAGTCTGCCTCTGGGCTCCTACAAGTTCACGGTGAGGTCGTACACTTCAGCTGGAGAGGGAATGGAGTCCACCATCGCCATCAAAACCGAGTCTGACAGTGAGATCACTTACTGCCGCTTTAAACAAGCAGCAATAATTATTTCACACGGGAGGGTGTGTTGGACGTTGATATTGTGTGTGTGTGTGTGTGTGTGTGTGTGTGTGTGTAGCTGATCTGATGCTGGTGGAGATCCTGGTGGCGTTGGGAGCAATGTCCGTCTGCCTCATCACCATCACCGTCTTCTGCTACAAGAAGAGAGAATGGTACACTCCTCCTCACCTTCACGACGATGTATCTTCTGAAACCGCTGTCCTGCTAATGTACACGCTGTAAAACACGTGATCACGTTATACACACAGTACTAATCCCGAATGGAAGCCCTGACCTTAATGACCTTAACTCTTCTCTGTGATGGTTAAAATCCTTTTTATAGAGGTGAAAGAAGGATGTAAAAACAAACCAAGCACGTGTGTATTTAGGTGTCCAGAATGGCTGCCCTGAGTATCCTGTGGTCACGGTGCACACGTCTCCGCTGAAACCGAGTGGGAGGAAAGATCAGCCGGTGCAGATAACCGTTTCCACCATGTACCAGTTACTGAGGAAACGTCAGTGATGTGGCTCTGAACCAGGTTCTGCATCACCAGGCCTTCCCTCATGATGGACAGATTTCTGCAGATTTATGAGCTTGACTTTGACCTTGTGACTCGAAAGACTTGGTGTCTTTACTGTAAATCATGTTGTTGGAGATGAAACACTACTGTACTGCAGCGGCTAGTGAGAAACGCTTCAGCTTTGAAGGAGCAGTTCATCCAGAAGTGAATATACGCAATGTTCCTGTCCATCAGCTGGCTAAGCGGCTAATACAGCTAACAGCTTACGGCCACCAGTTTAGCATCAGGCTAAACGCTCTCCCTGGCCGCGCTATATACTGTAAATATATATAGGTATATAAATATCCGTCCTGTAGAGGGCGCTGTGCTGAGCGACGTGGCTGCTCTCTCGATGTTATTATACATTAGGATTATCTCTAGTTTGCTAGCTCGTTTATAATCATGTCGGGACGTGTTGCATATAAAACCTCCCACCTGTTCGCTGCTAAAATTAGCGTTCTTACAATCTTACGAAGCTCCGCCCTTTTTAGCGGCCCATAGCCAGGCCAGTCGTGCTACTGGGTAATGAGGCAGATCCCCAAGTCACAGCTTCCCGAAGCTGAGCTGACGGTGGAGTTGTGACAGTCAGGCAGGAGAAGCTGAGTGCTGTAGAGAGTTCGGTGACGTGGATGTCATTTCAGCAGCGCAGACAGAACGGAGTCCGTTTCCATGGTAACAGACAATATCTCCAGTTAATGTAGATAACATTAGCAAGATTGAGCACCAGTGCAGCTAGGCTCACTCTCTCACACACACACACACGCACACACACACACTCTTCTGTTATATAGAGTTCAGTGCTCACTGACGGTGGATGGATGATGACCTCGTGTTTATTGTATAATTTGTTGTAACGCTGTTTGGACTTGTGTGTGTTAATGTGGTTGATTTGCTGTTTTATTAATGTTCAGGGTGAAGAAAGCGTTCTATCCTGAGATTCCCGGCCCCAAACTCACCGGGGATTGGTCAGCTCCGCCGGTAAGCACACACACACACACACACACACACACACACACACACACACAGCGTGAGAGTGGAAACGAGTCAGAACCATCAGGAACATCAACATTTCCCTCAAATGTGTTCCTAACTTGCTACAAGGATTAAAATTCCCGTAAGATCAGCAGTGAGCACAGCGAGCCCAGTTTCTCTTTCCTGAGAGCTCTGAGCCGTGAGGATGGAATAACGATCTAATACCCGCTGGCACGCCACGTTTCTGAAACATAACGCTTGCTTATTACACCGACCAGCTAGGAGCAAAGACTTTATCTTTAATTAAGTTCCACAGCACCATGAGGTTCTAAAATTCATTTAACGTTTTTGCTGTTAGGATTTTGGCTCCTTCTGTTTTTCTGGACTAGCTAACAGTCTCGGCTAGCAGCGAGGTGTAAGTTAGCGACGTACTGAGAAGGTCATGTTCAGTTACTGTTGAAGGTCATGGTCTTGGATTTCAGAGCTGAAGGTAAACCAGTCTGAGACTTCTGGTAGACTGGTTTGTGATATTTTGCAGTTATTATTTAAAACAGAGGAGAAGCTGTTGTGAGCTGTTGCACTTCCTGCATGTTGTACATTTTCCCTTGGAGTTACTTGCTAGCATTGATTAGCTTAGCTAGGCTAGTCCATGGGACCAGACACCCATCTGATGGTGGGTTTGCATTTTTTCAGTCCTGTTTGTGTCTCTGTGCTTTTAAAAAATCAAACATTATAAAAACAAAAGCCGTAAATGCTTTTATCGTTTGTTTTGTGTTTGTTAAACGGATTTTGCGTGAGGATTATAATAGTTTTGCGTGTTTGTGTGAACAGGGTCCTCTGGACTTGAAGCCCCCCCCACACAGTCTGGTGCACATCGTGGAGAGTCCGGATAAGGAGGGGGTCGTCACGGTGCCGGGCGGACAGGAGGAAGGGCACCATGACGACGAGGACGGTGACCAGAACGTTGAAATGGACACGGACTCGGACGAACCCGCGCTGCTGCGCTACTACAACCAGCTGGTGAGCGACGCCTCCGATTGTTCCACGAGCTCCATGGATTCGGCGCAGACGCAGGTGACCTACACGGGAATCCAAAGCCCCGCCTACCGGCCCCAGAATCAGCCTGAGGCTCCGATGGAGGCGGAGCCCCAGGAGGAGAGCCCCAGCGCGGGCTACAAGCCGCAGTGCTCCTGGAGACCCGATTCTCCGGAGAACGAAAACTTCTGCGACTCGCTGGGAAGCCCGACCTCGGTGACGTCATCACAGTTCCTCATCCCGGAATCCTCGGAGGAACATCCAGAGTCGTCGGGAAGCTGGTTCCAAAACCTCCTCTCCGGCAAATTCTAATTAGCATTAGCATTTAGCTTTAACAGTCAGACATCACTGCTACTCATTATGGGATGGATTCCTCGGATTCTTGTCGATTCGTGTTGTTTCTGTCGAGGACGTTTCGCATTAAGGACACTTCACATTCTCCGCACTAACCCTGCATTCCATTTAAGAAGATGCTGCCTAAGTAGGGAGCGTGCTGGGACTCGGGGCAGCACGAGATATCGTCTGTCTTATGCAGAAGGCAGCGTAAAGGTCGCCATCTTCCCCTAATGATGGACAGATTTCTGCAGATTTATGAGCTTGACTTTGACCTTGTGACTCGAAAGACTTGGTGTCTTTACTGTAAATCATGTTGTTGGAGATGAAACACTACTGTACTGCAGCGGCTAGTGAGAAACGCTTCAGCTTTGAAGGAGCAGTTCATCCAGAAGTGAATATACGCAATGTTCCTGTCCATCAGCTGGCTAAGCGGCTAATACAGCTAACAGCTTACGGCCACCAGTTTAGCATCAGGCTAAACGCTCTCCCTGGCTGCGCTATATA
>JAKKZN010000021.1:17576080-17588289 GCA_033441825.1 Pangasius elongatus
ACTGTAAATATATATAGGTATATAAATATCCGTCCTGTAGAGGGCGCTGTGCTGAGCGACGTAGCTGCTCTCCCAAGTGTTGTGTGTGTGAATGTTACCTCTCAGGCGTTCTGAAGTCCTCTGATGTTTAATGGACAGGTCACAGGTCACATTAGCTCTGGTATAAGCTCACTGATTTTATGGCATTATTTGAAAAATGAACAAAAAGCAAACTAAAACAGGAGGGCGGGGCTAACAGAGGAGCCAATCAGGCCACAGTACACCTGATTGATTGCCCGTGTAACACTACAGTGCTAATTTTTTATATTTTTACCGAGTGCTTTGACTTTATTGCCTTACAGTATTCGCAGATTATTAGCTTTGGCTTTGCTCTGACGCACAACCAGACAGCGAGTGATGTTTGTTTATGCTTTAGAAGTTTCTCTGCTTCCGAAGAGCTTTTAAGGGCTTAAAGCTGTTTTAAGAAATATTTCTAAAAATTGCACATGTCTAAAATGCATTTAAACGAGCTGTTTAGCAAAATCTAAAATGTCCACAATGTTCTCGTAAATGTAGGTGATTAACTGAGACGTGCTCTTCATTTAGCGCTGCAGTTACGAGGCTAATGTGGCTGAGTACCAGAAGAATCCTACCCTAGAACCTCGCTAGACCACACCCTCTAGGTCCAGTTCATAGGCCATGCCTTCTAGGCTCCACCCCTATACTTTACCCTCTTGGCCACACCCATTATTTCTTGTTCTATTGGTCCCACCCCCTGGATCGCATCTCACAGGCCACACCTCCTAGGCTCCACCCCTATATGTCACCTCTTTGCCACACCCCTTAGATCCTGTCCTACAGGACACGCCTCCTAGACCCCACCCCTATCTCACCTCAAGGCCCCACCCCCTAGGGCCTGTGCCATAGGACACACCTTTTAGGCCCCGCCCCTAGATTTACCCCAAAGCCACACCCCTTAGGTTCTAGCTCCAAAGCCAGATTGTAGCAGTAGATGTTTATTTAATAATGAATGATATGAATAATAATTATAGAGTGTAATGATGTCACTCATTATTTACAGACTAAAATAAACCTCATTAGCAGCATTAGCCTCGTAGGTGCAGTGTAAAGGAGACGTGCTCTCTGATTGATTCGCTTTGTGTTAAAGTGTGTGTGTGTGTGTGTGTGTGGTGTTTGCATGGTTAGCTCTCACTGCTGAGCAGCTGAGAAACGCTGTTCGCACAAACCCATCATCTCATGTGACAGAGCCGTTGTTTGCGCCTGTGTCCCCAGCGAGTGGGCTGTGCTGACCGCCGCTCGCACCGCTGTACTGTGCGCTGTACAGTAACGGCCACTGAACAGGAGGGCGCCTAGCTAGGGAGCAGGAATGAAACCTGTCCCGTTCAGAAGGCAGCGTAAAGACCGGTGTCTCCTGGCACGCGCGTTACTGACGTTTACTTCACTTCATTTTAGAAAGAGTTGAGGAAGAAAGGACAATCCCACAATTCTGTTGGGCATTACAGGGGGAGGAGCCGAGCCGCCGTCTCCTAACCGACACCTCCTCTTCTGATTTCATCTCCTGAACCTGTTGCCATGGTTACGTGAGCTAGCTAACATGTTAACGCAGCCCCTCGAGGTCATTTCTTTCAGCAGGTAGCGGGCTGTGTCAGCTCTCCTGTGGTTGTGTCTAAGCTGAAAAATGAGCGAGGGATTGTGAGTGAACGAGTGAACGAGTGATGACGGCGTGCAGCGAGAGCAGACGCGGGTAAACATGTAGCTGTAGCGTCATCGTAAGATCAGCACTTATCATGGTATAAACTATCAGGACACGCCTACCACGCGTGTGTGTGTGTGTGTGTGTGTATTTCCTGAAGCTTTCCGTACTACTGTGAGATGTTACAGTTTATTAAGGTTAGGACTTCACGCTGTGTGTGTCGCTTTTTAGAGATTTTGCCGTGAAGCTCTTTCAATGTTTGTTACTCAGAATTATTTTTACTTAATTAATCAGTTACAGATAATTTCTTTTCTGAAATGTATGTGATCTGTTTATCACTTCCCCTTATTCACTTCCGCTTGCTGCTAAAGACTTTATTCACTGTATTACTTTAGTGCAGTGTGGGAGATGAGTGTTAGAGAAAAAAGACGTCACTGTCTACTACTAAAGCATGCTTAATTACCCAGAATGCACTGCTGTGACCCAGCACAATTTATTTTCAATATGGCTGACATCTTTTTAAACTGCAGACTGGGATGTTAAAATCTATCATATTTGTTTGCATTTGCTCCGTCTGCATACAGCAGCTGACAGAACTGTGCTCTGATAGCTACTTAGCACGCTCGCTAATTAGCACGCTAGCTAGCGAGCGAGTCGACGTGGCTCTTCAGGGTTGTAATAGGTTCAGCGGAAACGAGCCGTGCGCTCTGATTGGTCGCTGCTGCAGGAACCGAATTGGAACCGTAAGAGCAGAAAGTGGAAGCTGGATGTTACGTTTCATTTTTAGTTTTATTCTCACACTGTTAAGCTCATTAAATGTATATATGATTTGTTTAGTGCGTGTGTGTGTTAGGGTCATATATTGACCAGGATATTCACAACACACACATTACTGTTATCACAGGTAGCGTTCTGCTTGGATGAAGCTTCCCTAGGTAGGCAGCATGAGGACAGGTGTCTTCCAGCAGTCCTAGTATTGGACAGATCCTAATTTCAGGCAGCAATCTACTGGAAGTCTAGTGCACTACGGAGGGGGTGGGATCTTTTCAGGAGGCAGCGCATCTGAGAAATGATCAACTGTCACTTAGAGCTTTACTACACTACATAGGGAGTAGGGTGTAGGGAGTAGGGTGTAGGGAGTAGGGAGCTGTATGGGATTCAGCGCATAATGACACTAAAAATGTTTGTGACTAAAATCAGCTAGATATTGCTACTGTGATATGAAAATGTATAAATATTACATTTAGCATATGTTACAATCCATCACTAACACTGTTGCCTGTGTGTGGGTGTGTGCGTGTGTGTGTGCGTGTGTGGGTGTGTGCGCGCACGTGTGTGTGTGCGTGCGTGCGTGCGTGCGTGCGTGTGTGTGTGTGTGTTCCCGAGCTCTGTATACTCTGAGACACTAACCTGCCATATATATATATATATACAAATAAAGAGCTTCGGTGTCCAGCTGTGTGTGTGTGTGTGTGTGTGTGTGTGTGTGTGTGTGTGTGTGTTTACTTAATAAACGAATAAACTGTTTTTTGTTGTTGCCAAGAAATAAACAGATATAAATGTAATATTTTTAATAATTCCTTAATTTAACTGTTAATTACCGAACAGTATTTTTAAATCAGGACCTGAAGCTTGGGAATGAATTCTTATTGCTCGAGTGCTGAGTTTCTTCAGTTTCACTTTTTCAAAAGAGAATTATAAAGAAAATATAAATTATCACAATGAACAAGTTTTAATAACAATTTATATTTATGTTCATCATATAAAACATTTAAAGATCAATCCGTTTATGATAAAGTGCATAATTTCTATTTACAAGCAATAAAGAATTGTCTATAAATCTATCATTTATACACAAATGTATTTAACAAATAAACATTTTAGTCTGAATTTAAAATCAACTAAAGATTTCTACACATTTCTAATGTTAAAAGAAGTAATAAGAATGATCACTTTATTTATAGAGCAATTTTCATACAAACTGTAGCTCAAACATCTTTACAATCAAACAGTAAATAAACAGTAAATAAATAAGAAACAGACAGTAGTGAGTGCATCTTGTCGGTTTATTTATTTATTTAAAAAGTAATAGAATGAGTGATAAAGTAAAAATACCACGATATCAGATTCAGATGTTTCTCAGATGTAAAGTAAAAGCAGCAGCAGCAGGTTCTGAGGTCCGACTCCAGGCTTCAGGGTTTATGAGGAACCTCGTCACACTGAGCTGCACGTTCCTCGCTCTCCGCTTCACTCCTCCATCTCACACGTCCCTGAGAGATGATCCATGAGCTCAGTGTGGACCTTCACACGTTCTCCCCGTGTCCATGTGGGTTTCCTCCAGGTTTCCTCCAGGTTCTCCTCACTCCTCCCAGCAACAGGTGGACTCGCTACCCCAAACTAAGTGTGAATGAATGTGTGATGGATCCAGTGTGTATTCCTGCCTTCACACCCAGTGTTCTCCGCACACACACACTCACACACACACACAACACACACAAAAAAAAAACACTCACACACACATACAGATATACACACACACACAACACACAGATGAACAGATTGACGTTTAGACTGATGGAAAGATGAATGGTATAAATATACAAATATGAATATTTATAAATCTGTATTTCTCTGGAAGCTTTATTTAACTGTTTGTAATTATTAATAATTTCCTCATATATCACACACATGAATAAACGGACAAACAGACTGATATAAACAGAGGGAATGACACAGATGGCAGTTTTTCACTTTTCTTTATTCATTTTTTCTTTTCATTGGACCTAAAATAAATAAAATAATATAAAGTTTGCGCTTTTTACAGTCTGTGTAAATTTACCTCAGCAGCCGGAAGCTAAGCTAACGCGCTTGGTTACCATGACGACAGCGGCGCCATTTCGCGAGTTCCTCTGAGGAGAAGCTGAAGACTGAACCATAGCAACAAACCGTAAACAAGCCGCCGCCATCTTTAAACTCAGCCAGTCCGCCGTGTGCAGTCTGTGACAGGAGAGTCCGGCTCTCGGGCCGCCACAGCGCTCAGGATGTCTGATATTCTGTGTCGGTGGCTGAACCGTGAGCTCCGGCTGTCCAAGGCCGTCGGTGAGCATTCCTCCTGTCTGTGTGTGCTGTTAGACAGCTAGCTTTAGCCGACTAATCTAATCTGATGAGAAATCCAATCTAATCTAATCTGATGAGAAATCCAATCTAATCTAGTCTGATGAGAAATCCAATCTAATCTAGTCTAATCTGATGATAAATCCAGTCTGATCTGATGTGGTGTGTTGTATGTAAATGCAGAGCCGCTTTCTTTGGCTAAAGATTTCTCTAACGGCTATCTGCTGGGTGAAGTTCTGCACAAACACCAGCTCCAGGAGGATTTCCACCAGTTCTCCAAACACAGGTGTGTATTTCATTTCCTTTATTACACTCTAATCTAACACTTATTTACCTGTCCGGTAATAAACAGTGAGAGCACCGCACTCACAAACTGTGCAGTTCTTTATTAATCTGGATTTATTTTATTAATCTGGATTTCTTTAATAAACTGGATTTCTTTTATTAAACAGGATTTATTTTATTTTATTAATCTGGATTTTGTTTAAACTGGATTTATTTTATTAATCAGGATTTCTTATTAATCTGGATTTCTTTATTAAACTGGATTTATTTTATTNTTTTATTAAACTGGATTTCTTTTATTAAACAGGATTTATTTTATTTTATTAATCTGGATTTCTTTATTAAACTGGATTTATTTTATTAAACTGGATTTCTTTTATTAAACAGGATTTATTTTATTTTATTAATCTGGATTTCTTTATTAAACTGGATTTATTTTATTAATCAGGATTTATTTTATTTTATTAATCTGGATTTCTTTATTAAACAGGATTTCTTTATTAATCTGGATTTCTTTATTAATCTGGATTTCTTTTATTTGTTGAAATAAATGCTGTTAGATTCAGTAGAATTCAGTAAGCACTTGGTCAGTGTGATGGGTCCGGAGTTAATCCCTGGAAAACACTGGGTGTGAAGCGGGAATACACCCAGGATGGAATGCCAATCCAACACACACACACACACACACACACACACACACATTCACACCTAGGTGTAATTTAATGTCCACCTACCCACATGTATCTGGGAGGTGTGAGGAAGCCGGAGAAGCCGGAGGAAACCCACATGGACGTGGGGAGAACGTGTGAAACTCCTCCACACAGATGGCTTCCCGAGCTCAGGATCGCACACGGAGAGCTGCAGCTGTGGGGAGACTGCACTTACATTTTTATACCTGATTTTGTTGTTGTTCAGAAACGTCAGCGCCGAGGACAAAGTTCTGTCAGTGTGAGAAATCTGTGATTAAAGCAGTGCAAGCGCTGCTGTGACACTCGTCTAAAATCCACCAATAGGAGGACGGCAAACTCGTGGGACAGCTACAGATACAGCAATGGAGAAACGTAAACTAAACATGCTAATGGACAGAAAAAATGTTAAAAAACTCACATGAAGAATGTGTGTGTTTATGTGAGGTTCTGCTTGAGCCATTTTCTAGTACTGTTCTTTAATCGCAGGTCTGTCGTTATCTGCATCGTATAATCTGACATGGAGAACATGCTAGCTATCACACAGTCTGTTATAGAATTCAGGATCTCGTACAGTGGAACGAGGAATCATCTTAAAACTCTACTGAAATCACACACTGTGTGTGTGTGTGTGTGTGTGTGTTTCAGCACGGCTAACGCCAAGCTGAACAACTTCACGCGTCTAGAGCCCACGCTGCAGCTCCTGGGCGTGCCCTTTGACCTGGGCATGGCCAAGGCGGTGATGCAGGGCCAGCAGGGGGCGGCCACGCACCTGCTCTACCAGCTCTACATCCTGCTGCAGAAGAAGACGCGCTTAGGGCTGACGGGCGCCGTGCTGGAGACCATGCAGCCCGCAGCCGTCGCCAGACTGCACCGTGTGGAGAAGCACATCTACACCGAGGTGCTCCACCTGCTCAGAGTCTGTAAATCAGCTCACGGTGCTGTATACACATCCTGATAGAATTGGTGTGTGTGTGTGTGTGTGTGTGTGTGTGTGTTCCAGCGTTTGAGGACGATGGTGAAGCGTGAGGCAGACGTGAAGATGCAGAAGATCGCACAGCGCTTTGATAAGAGAGGCCGTGATGCATTCAGCCGCTCAGTGATAGCCGAACTGGAGCGCGAGGAGAGACGGCGCCACCTGCAGGAACAGATGAGACAGCAGGACATCCAGAAGGTGAAAGACTCTCCCTCTGTCTTCACTTCTACTCATTTCTACAGCAGCAAAACACAGAACAACCCGCGCACTAATTATCTCAATAACTAGACAACAGTCTGACTAGCTGGATTACTCGATAGCTGTTATGCTAACTATCTGTTATATTAAATTGCTATTGTGCTGATTATATCTATCAGTGTTCAACATCATCTTTCTCACATGTCTGAGTAGGAGTGTGTGTGTGTGTGTGTGTGTGTGTGTGTGTGTGTGTGTAGCACCGACAGGCCCGAAGGAAGCAGCAGGAGATCATGGACCGTATTCAGACAGCTGTAGTGCAGATCCCCAAACCCCCAGTGAGTCGTTCAGTCCGAGGGACGGGCAAACACAGACAACACCAGCAACCAGACGCTGAGGTAAACACACACACACACACACACACACACACACACACACACACACACACACCTGCTAACACACACACACACACACACCTGCTGACACACACACACCTGGTAACACACACCTGCTGACACACACACACCTGCTGACACACACACACCTGCTAACACACACACACCTGCTAACACACACACACACCTGCTAACACGCTGACAGCTTTCATTTCATCATCTATTTGTTACAGGACCAAGTGCCAATCAGAACACACTGTACTACTCTGAGCCAATCAGAACACACTGTACTGCTCTGAGCCAATCAGAACACACTGTACTGCTCTGAGCCAATCAGAACACACTGTACTGCTCTGAGCCAATCAGAACACACTGTACTGCTCTGAGCCAATTAGGGGCTATTTTAAACTGTGCATGTATTTATGAAGATATTATTTAACAGTGTTTAATTCTAAATCAGTTTCACATTTATTTATTTGTTTGTTTGTTTGTTTATACAGAACATTCATTATCAGATCAGTGAGTTTGAGAAGAACAGGAAGAGACCGTCTCCTGCATCATGTCCAGCGTCTGTCAGGTAAACACCCACAGAGAGAGAGAGAGAGAGAGAGAGAGAGAGGAGGAAGAGAAAAATCACAAAAAGGGAAAGGAATGACTGTCACTTTTGACGACATCATCATCATCTTCCTCCTGTTCCTCAGAATGTTACAGTTAATGGAAACACTCCTGTGGAAACATACTGGTGTGTGTGTGTGTGTGTGTGTGTGTGTGTGTGTGTGCGCGCAGTGTGCAGGTGAACGAGGAGCAGATGGAGGAATGGAACAATGCATATGTGCAGAAGATCAGGAAGCGTCTGGAGGAGGACGCCACGGCGCGAGAACAGAGAGAGAAACGCCGCCGCCGTGCGCTAATCCAGCAGCTACACACACACCAGACCCACGAGGTGTGCTTACTGCGCACACACACACACACACACACACACACACACACACACACACACCTGTGTATCTTTGTGAAGTCTTGTTGTGTGTTTATGGTTAGTTTAAGCCCAGCTGATGTTTGTGTCTTTGTACTTCCTGCTTTTGACCCTCGGTTGTTTTCGCTCACTGCATTTTGATTCTCCACTGAGTGATGGTGTGTGTGTGTGTGTGTGTGTGTGTGTGTGTGTGTGTGTGTGTGTGTGTGTGTGGCTGCAGGAGATGTTGCGGGAGGAGCAGCTGATTGGGCGTTTGATGCGCCAGTCACAGCAGGAGAAGCGAATCGCTGTGCAGCTGATGCAGATCAGACAGCAGAAGGAGGTTCTGAGGCAAAACCGTATCCTGAGGGAGAGAGACATCCAAGAACAGAGACTGAGAGACTTCCGGCAGGCCCTGGACCAAGAGGCAGTGAGGACACACACACACACACACACACACACACACACACACACACACACACACACAGTCGCCTCTGAAAGTACTGGAACACAAGGCCAGTTCTGTTGTTTTTGCTCTGAAGACACCTGGGTTTGAGATAAAGAGATGAAGATGAGACGATAGATCAGAACTTCAGCTTCATTTCCTCATATTTACATCTAGACATTTAAACATCTCAGAACATGGCGCATTAGTATCAGACCTCCCAGCTTTTAGGTGAGCAAAAGTATTAAAGTAAATAACACTTAATATTTGCTTGCAGTAACTGCATCAAGCCGGTGATCCACTGACACCAAACTGCTGCATTCTTCTTCTGTGAAGCTTTTCCAGACCTGTAGCACAGCTTCTTTCAGCTGTTAGTTTTGGGGGGTTTCTCCCTTCAGTCTCCTCTTCAGGAGGTGAAATGCTGCTCAGTTGGGTGAAGGTCTGCTGATGGACTTGTCCAGTCTAAAACCTTCCACTTTCCCCTGATGAGGTGCTTTGTTGTGTTGCAGTGTGTTTTGGGTCATTGTCTTGCTGCATGATGAAGTTCCTCCAATTAGATTGGATGCATTTCTCTGAAAATTAGCAGACAGAATGTTTCTGTCGACTTCTGACTTCATTCTGCTGCTACCATCATGAGCTCCATCATCAGTAAAGATTAATGAGTCTGTTCCAGAAGCAGCCATGCAAGCCCAAGCCATGACACTACCTCCACCATGCTCGACCCATGAGCTCGTATGTTTTGGATCATGAGCAGATCCTTTCTTTCTCCACATTTTGGTAGAGTAGATATTCAGAGCTATTCATTGTTTAAACAATCAGTCTAACAGGGCTCACCTGGACAACAAGAAACTCAAGAAAGATCGCTTGAGCAAATGTATGAGTTCAAACAAAAGGTGCCATGTTCTGAGATGTTTAAACGTCTAGATGTAAATATGAGGAAATTCTGATCTGTTGTCTCATATTCATTTTTTTATCTCAAACCCAAATTTCTTCAGTATATAGCAAAAACAACAGAACTGCCTTGTGTTCCAGTACTTTCAGAGGGGACTGTACACACACACACACACACACGGACAAACACGCACACACATAATTACACTCACCATCACCCAAACTACACAGACATACACAGTCTTAACTGGTGTGTGTGTGTGTGTGTGTGTGTGTGTGTGTGTGTTCCAGGCTCTGCTGCAGCAGGACCGGATTAATCGGGAGGCGGAGCTATGTAAAGAGCGGGAACTTCACAAGCGTCTGGCTGCTGAGCGCGCTCAGTCCAAACACCGCAAACACCTCAACACCTGCAGGGGGATTCTGGAGCAGATCGTGGATCTGGCAACCAAAGCTGGAGAATACCGCTTGCTCACTGCTAAGTATGAAACACACACACACACACACACACACACACACACACACACACACACACACACACACACACTCTTACTGTTACACACAAACCCAGTCTCAGTGAAGAAGGTGTGGGCTCTGTTCCTGTCAGTCCCAGTAAAGGGGACGTGTGTGTGTGTGTGTGTGTGTGTGTGTGTGTGTAGTCTGATCCCTGTGAAGCTGATGAGGGAGTGGAAGGAGCTGTGGCTGAGCGGGAAGCCGCTGTATGAGACGGAGTCCAGCCCAGAGCAGGACATCGAGCTGGAGAAACTCCACATCCTCAACGAGCAGGACTACACAGACTACACGGTGAGGGGGGTTGGGGGGGGGGGGGCGGTAGAGGGGGGGTCTGTGTGTCTGTGTTGCAGGTTTCTCAAATGGCAAAGAACGAGAACCTGAACAGAGCCAGAAGTCCGATCAGAAGCAGAACAAGACTGAGAACTAGAATCTGACTCAAAACTAGAACTGGTACCAGAACTCCAACCAGAACTGGTATAAAAAACAGGTGTTTAAACACAACGTGTGTGTGTGTGTGTGTGTGTGTGTGTGTGTGTGTGTGTGTGTTTCTGTCTGTTGTATGTATTTAAGAGTATGACGGGGGAGTGGGCGTGGCCTGAAGAAGGTGAGAGTAAAGCTCCACCCCCCAATAACACCATCCTGGGTCACATCGTGTGTCATCTGAGAAGCCTGGTTAATCCGCCTGAACTGATAGCTCCGCCCCCTGTGCGCCCTCAACACACACTCCGAGCCTGTGTTCTGGGAAAAGTCTATTCCGGAAAGACCACCTGCCTCACCCGGATCAGCCAGGGTAGTGTATACACACACACACACACACTCACATTCACACTCACACCATGTGACCTGTGCCAAATTAATGTTCAGCCCAAATTTTTTTCTAAAACAGGCCCAGTTCCGTATGAACTGGTCTAATCTGTAACTTTATAAATTATATTTATTAACACGATGGCAGATTATTAACCTGAGAAGAAAATGCATCAGACAAAGTGTGGGAAGCTAAGCTCTGTGAAGGTTACATGATGTTCCTGGAGTTCCTGTAGTGCTGGTGTTCAGTGTGTATTACTCTCTGATGTTCTAGCATGTCCTGTTGGTGTTCTGCAGAACTCAGAACCGTTTGTGTTGTTGTTGCGTGTTGTACAGCTCACGGTATCCACGTTCTGTCAGCTGATGCACTGATCCGGGAAGCGCTGGAAGCTCACCGCCTTGGAGAACCTGAGAGCAAGGTCTGTACAGGTCACACCTCACACCTCAGTCCTCCTAAAGCTGTGCTTACGTCAGGGCTCTAGAGCGTCACAGTGCGCATGTCCGAAAGCGTGACGACTGACAGCGTCTGGAGGACAGTGCTAGTTCTAGTAAAGCAGGGAGGAAAGACGGAGTGGAGCTTCGGCAGTCAAGAACTGTGTGTGTGTGTGTGTGTGTGTGTGCGTGCGTGCGTGCGTGCGTGCGTGCGTGCGTGCGTGCGTGCGTGCGTGCGTGCGTGCGTGTGTGTGGTTTTTATTTTTGCATATATTTCTAGCAGCACAGAATAAATGCCACGAGTATTAAAGTCTTTATCATGATAACTTTGAAAGTAACAAATGCATTATGTGATTTATTTTCTTCTTAATAACAGATTAGATTTAGTTTCAGAAAGTTTAATGACACCAGTTTGAGCAGGAAGAGATGTGTGAAGTGCACGCAGCAGCGCTACGTCACTGTACTCAGCACACAGTCTCTGCTGAAAGAGAAATGATTTGACTGTCAGTCTGATGTCACGCTCATAGCGCATGTCACGTGCACGCTGCTTAAAACTGCTCCTTCCCGCGTCGCACGTGTCCTCAGCACACATCTACAGTGAGAGCAGGCTGAGGTTTGAGCGAAGCCACGACCCTGAGCTGTAGGTGTTGGTGTGTTACCTGAGCCTACGGGCCTGAGTCACTCCCAGGCTGCAGCAGCCCACAGGCCTGCGCTTCAAAATCAGCATTAGCATTATTTCCATTATTAAAGAGATGAATACTCTTTATCCTCTTTATGGGGAGCTGTACTGTAATGGCTTGGGACTGCGGTTGCTGTAGTGGCTTTGGG
>JAKKZN010000021.1:17595713-17598213 GCA_033441825.1 Pangasius elongatus
CGCTCTCACACACGCCACGCCCATGTACCGTACGCCGCTCTCACACACGCCACGCCCATGTACCGTACGCCTCTCTCACACACGCCACGCCCATGTACCGTACGCCGCTCTCACACGCGCCGCGCCCATGTACCGTACGCCGCTCTCACACACGCCGCGCCCATGTACCGTACGCCGCTCTCACACACGCCGCGCCCATGTACCGTACGCCTCTCTCACACACGCCGCGCCCATGTACCGTACGCCTCTCTCGCGCATAACGCTGTTATATTCTGCATAATAAGGACTAAAACACTGGGGCTTGTGCTGTTGTAGGAAACTAATCAACAACAGCGAGGTGTGATGAAGCGAGCGAGTGACTGTTACACTTCAGATTGATTATTTTCCTCTAACTGCACGTCCCTAAGTGTTTTATTCCCCTTATACCACAGCAATTTACCAACAAGTACAATTTTCTATTTATTAATGAACAAGTTATACTTTTCATCTGTTTATAATTACACATGCTGTAACTTTCCTTTTACGTTACAGCAGCTATAAAACGTCGTTCCCTCAGCAGCCGCTCTTTATTCTCTCTCTTCAAGTTAATAAGACAAAATAAACGCAGCTTGTTACGCACATTACCGAGAAACCTCAGAGAAGCGTAAACTCCTCTGTCCTGAAGATGTCGGAAAACATAACGTTACAGCTTTACTTCTGACTGTTACAAAGCACTGACACTGGAGACTCCTTCCATAAATCCGTTTACGTGGAGCGTGCACTGAACACGTCCCTATAGAAACAATAACCTAACAGAATGAGTGCATTAATATAAACCTGTGCTACTGTTATAGAAAACTAATCAACACCTTCTAACCAATCAGAATCCAGAACTCAGCAGGTGTGTGATATAACACACCTGTATCGTTGTACCCCTGCAGGTGATTCCAAGAGGGCGTCGATTTCTTCCTCATCAGCTGCTGATACCCCGCCCCCTGAGCCTGGCTCCTCCTCCTGGGTGTATGTGGATGATGAGTTACCCAAGGTGCTAGTGCTAATCTGGTGCTAACACAATATCAGTCATGAAGCGAGGCACCTCACAGTGACTGTGTGTTTGTGTGTTTGTGTGTGTGTGCGTGTGTATGTGTGTGTGTGTGTGTGTGTGTGTGTGCGTGCAGGAGATATCGGAGAACCTGCTGTCACACTGGGAGAACATGTGCAGCTCGTACGTCTCCAACGTTAAAGCTGTGATGCAGAACCTGCGCAAAGAGCGGAACCTCATCATACACCACCTCTACAACATCAGGTAGGTGTGTGTGTGTGTGTGTTTACTGGTCGCTGTAAATGCTTTCATCGTGTGTATTTTTCTGTGTAATATACAAATTTGTAAGTCGGTGTGTGTGTGTGTGTGTGTGTGTGTGTGTGTGTGTGTGTGTGTAAAACACAGAGAGGAGTATAAACAGTACCTGATGAGACCGGATCTGAAGCAGGAGTTTGTGTGTGTGTGGCAGCGTGAATATAACAGCGTGTCAGACGACACGAGACACGAAGAAGAGACCAAATCAGAACTGCACCAGAGACTGGAGGTCTCACACACACACACAGACACACACACACACACACACACTATACATCAACAGAAACATTCATAAAGAAAATGTTTGCAACATAGACTTCGTTAAAAACAAACAAACAAAAAAAACTACCGCCGGATTTTGAAGCCTGAAAGAGGAGCTGGTGTTAATGATTCATTTTTTCTTTTTGAAATTCTGAGGAAAAATGTTTCAGTGAGCTTTTTCCACCACGAGAAGTGAAATAACTGAATATTGAATAACATGTGGAGTGTGACAGTGGTGCAGTGTGTGTCGTCCTCTCCTCTCAGCTCAGGTGCTTGCGTGTGCGCGTGTGTGCACATGTGTGCGCGTGTGTGCGCATGTGTGCGCGTGTGTGTGTGGAGCTTCACACGCCGTCCTCGTGTCCCTGTGCGTTTCCTCGGGGTTCTCCGGTTTCCTCACTAAACCATGGAGATCAGAGGTATTCAGAGTGAGTAGTTTTTGAGAACTTGCGCTCCCCCTCATCCCCTGCACCCCACCCACTCAGGCAGAGAAAAACCTCGTCGTATTATTGGCTATTATTACCTGGAGTTAAATTTATGATATAGAAGTTAATATGTAATAATTTAAGTTGATAATAACGTATTCCATTGAAAAGCAGATGAATGCGGTTGTCAGGTCAAGCCTTTTGTGACGTTTAAGGATTTTCAGTAAGTGACTCATGCTTTTATCTCTTCTCGTCTGGATTACTGCAGCTCTCTCTGCACTGGGGTTAATCAGACATCTGTGGCCCGGTTGCAGTCAGTCCAGAACTCTGCTGCTAGACGTGTGACCAGGACCCGGAAGCGCGAACACATCACCTCTATTCTTCCTTCACTACACTGGCTACCGGCGCGCTACACAATTTCAAAACACTCCTACTAGTTTATAAACCTCTGAGCAGTCTAGCTCCTTTATACCTTACAGAG
>JAKKZN010000021.1:17603213-17605919 GCA_033441825.1 Pangasius elongatus
TCATTAATGTAATGTGTAATGTCCATGGAAGCCACGTTACGTGCTCGACTCCACGTAGCACATGACACGTAACACGTAACACGCCCTCTGACAGGTACATGTGCATTAGAACATACACTAAAGTTTGAATTCACAGCAGAAGCTCAGAGAACCGTGTCCACATCATCCGTGACCATGACCGCTTCTCATATTTCCCTGTTTCCCATTAAGTTCATTTACAGTTAACAGGCTGTCCAATCAGAGGCAGAGTATCAGAGGAGGCGGAGACTTACCCACTTACCTGTACATTAGTGAGTGACACGGCGAGAGGTGATTGTTTATTGTGCACCACAGAACCACGATTTCAGAAACATTTGAACAGAGTATAAAGCCGTAAAGAAGTAAAAATCCAAACAATCATCATATGATTCCTCGGACTAATCGTATGGCGCGGGTGGTGCAACGTTTCTTCAGTTCCCCGCTCACAACTTTAGTTCCTACCTGCAAGTTCCCTTTTACTGTTTGATGCTCAAATGGAAGAAAAACTTCTGTGTGTGTGTTAGGTAGCAGCAGAGATGCAGCAGTTGGAGCAGGAGGAGAACGAGTTGCAGCCACAGGTGGAGAGAGAGACAGCAGACACACAGTCACACACTCCAGCCCCCACAACACTGTCCGCTAAAGACAAGAAGAAAGGAGGCAAGAAGAAAGGTATACACACACACACACACACACACACACACACACACACACACATTCACATACACACACACACTCACACGTTTTGGAGATATCTGATTTCTAAGTGAAACTCTTCATCACATCCTCTTCTTCACTTCACTCCGTACAGCAGTGAAACACACACACAGTGATACACACCTTCAAGCATCAAGAATGCACGTCTTTGTGTCATTGGGTATTGTTGCTTTTACATATAATATGTATTTATTTTACTAAATGCTTATGTCTGTTTATTTATGGAACTTATTGTCTTTATGGAACATATTTATATCTTTATGTGAGAATGTTTAATCCCCTGTTGAGTGATCCATAAAGCGCTAATAATTTCAGTTCGTTTTTCATGAATGAGCTAGATGAAGATTCAGTGTAGTAGTGAGGTGGTGTGAGAGCAGTGCATTGTGGGATTTACTGGAGCAGAATGGAGCTGTAAAACCTAATACACACTGATTTAATTACAAACACACTCTTTATTGCAGCCTTTACTGGACACTGCAGGGCTGTGTTCCAAATCCAGGTTTACCATCAGCACACGCTGCCTGTTACTTACTGGACATCTCATCTGTGTGTGTGTGTGTGTGTGTGTGTGTGTGTGTGTGTGTGTGTGTGTGTGTGTGTGTGTGCGCATGTATTACAGGTCCCCCCTCCCCCACCCAGGAGACCATCCTCCCCCCCCCACCGGAGGAGGATGCTGAGGAAGTGCAGAAGAAGGCAGTGAGAAACAGAATGAGACTGGAGTACAGAACTGCACTACAGCATGAAGGTATACACACACACACACACACACACACACACACACACACACACGTTTAAACCTACTGCAGTTCAGGTTCACATCAGGTGAAGGGTGAAGGAATAAAAAGGTTAAAGCATATAGATCATTATTCCACACTGTTGAATTCTGGATTGTGATTGGTCAGAAGGTGTTGATTTCTGTAACAGCAGCTCTGACAGTAGCGCAGCTGCACATCACAGGTTTATATTTATGCACTCGTTCTAATACGTTATCGTTTCTATAGCAACAGCTCATTCACAGGGGCGCATATGGCAGAAACTCTCCTAATAATAAATGGATTTAAAAATCATGGATATGGTGAAGATTTCTGTAAGCAGAAGTTTACAGTTTTATGTAAACTAGTGCAACATTTATGGAAGGAGTCTCCACTGTCAGTGCTTTGTAACAGTCAGAGGTAAAGCTGTAACTTTAAGTTTTCCAACATCTTCAGGACAGAGGAGTTTGTGTGTGTGTGTGTGTGTGTGTGTGTGTGTGTGTGTGTGTGTGTGTGTGTGTGTGTGTGTGTGTACAGAACGCTCGGTATGTGAGCGTTTGGAGCGGGCGAAGCTGCAGTGTGTAGAGACGTTGCGAAGTCTCCAGAGCCGAGCAGAAGTGGCTTACAGAGAGATGGAGGAGTGGGGCGGGGTTCGCTTCCTGTCTGAGGTCAACAGGTCAGTACACACCCAGGCTGAGAACAAACATCACTGCACATACAAACATCACATGCTCTTCTACCCTTCACAATATTTATATACTAAAACGCAAGGAACTACTTTTAGGCTCCCCCAGCAAGTCTATTGAATAACTGGCTAAATTACTCAGGGAATCACTATCTAAATGTGAATCATTTAGATAGTGAATCATTTACATAATGATTCCCCATCTTTTAGATAGTGAGTGAATCATTTAGATAGTGAGTCATTTATATACTGAGTGAATCATTTAGATAGTGAGTCATTTAGCCAGTGATTCCCTGAATCATTTACATAGTGATTCCCTATCGTTTAGATAGTGAGTGAATCATTTAGATAGTGAGTCATTTAGATAGTGAGTGAATCATTTAGACAGTGAGTCATTTAGATAATGAGTGAATCATTTAGATAGTTAGTGAATCATTTAGATAGTGAGTCATTTATATACTGAGTGAATCATTTAGATAGTGAGTCATTTAGCCAGTGATTCCCTGAATCATTTACATAGTGATTCCCTATCATTTA
>JAKKZN010000021.1:17631382-17645710 GCA_033441825.1 Pangasius elongatus
TATATAATCGATTGCATTCCGATTCAGATTAAGACGATATTCCGATTCCCCAAGTTCCAATTCTCGTCCCTGGAATAGGAATGATTTAATCAGAAATGTGTTGCATGTAAACGCCTTAATCAGAAAATCCACTGAAAGGAGAAATATGCGCAGCTCAGCCTGCAAGGAATCATAGGTGCTAACAGACGCGTAGCTGTAGGCTAGGTGTTTAGGAATGGCAACTCAGGCCTGGCTACAGTAACCCTGTATACACGAATATTCCGACGCCTGTACACATATAAACATAGTATTCGGAATACGGATTCAGCCGGAATACAGACCTTACACGGAATATCGGTGTGCAGCTGTAGCTCGTCTTCACCCTCTGTGTGCTGTGAAGTTGATGAATTACTCAAAAAAAACAAAAGTCTGACTTCAGTTCTGAGGAACTGTTTTTATTTCTTCCGTCAGATGTTTTTATTTTTCTCTATCTTTCTTATTGAATCAGGATTTTCACTCTCCACAGATGAACGCTGTAGTTCAGTTTCCAAACTTCTTGGAAACTTTTCAGAGTAAATTACATGTCTTAACTACCCCATGACATGAATATTAAAAACATTTGCAATAAACATCAAAACTTGTTATTTAAAGCGTGATTCAGTATTAACATCTTTACTTTTGTAATTTTTTAGCATGTTTATTATTACAGTTATAACTTGTGAAAGAAATTTTAAAAAATGGCAGCCAGTCTATTTATTTATTTATTTATTTATTATAACACAATACATTTGCTTAGTAATTCTAAAGTGTTTTAATTCAGTAAGGTTTCAGGAGCACTTTTCTGCCACTAGGTGGCACTACAGGTGTTTACATGCACTACATGACTCGAGCGTTTAGAGATGATGTACACTTTATTTTAAGCAAGTGAGGAGAAATAAAATGGCGTTTATTAAAAAAGTACAGAATAAATGTTACAGCTGTATCAGTATAAAGTCTAAAAAGACGACAGGGGGTGAGGGTGCAGAACATGCCCTAAGTAGTGCGCACTACAGAGGGGTTAATGAGTTAAAGAGTTAATGAGCAGATGTGCAGTGTGAGAGACTGAGCCTCATTCAGAGCAGGAAGAAAGACTCACACTGTTCAACCTGGCACATAAAGTCCACTGAAGACTGATCGTAACGACCATGAGCACAATGTGGAGTGTGTGTGTGTGTGTGTGTGTGTGTGTGTGTGTGTGTGTGTGTGTGTGTGTGTGTTGCTGAGGAGATTCGAAAAAATCTGTATACATACAGCACCAAACTTCCAAACGTTTGTACACACCAGATTAAATGTTTTTTTTTTTTGACAAACGTGACAAATTTTTTCGACTCAATGAGTTCATCCACACTGTTAGCAAATCAGTTCAGGTTCCTCATATCAATTACATGTTGTTTTTGGGAAGCTTAGAACGATGCTTAGAACCTTTGAAGACAACCAAAGAGGTTCTAGATTTGAGTGCAGAAGAGCGTAGCTTCAGCGTGTTCTGGTAACTGAACAAATCCAGGTTTCATCATTTTAACGTCAGATGGATCCGGAGTTTATCCCGGGAACGCTGGGCGGGAAACAGGAAGCGGGAAGCAGGAATACATTCTGAATAAAACGCCAGTCCATCCAGCACAAGACACACACACACACACACACACACACACACACCAGTTCACCCACTGGCATGGAGGAAACCAGAGAACCTGGAGGAAACCGCAGAAGTGGCCACAGAATACCCATAATGCATTGTTTGATTTAATTCGTCCAGCTTAGATTTATGAAATCATCTCTCACTTTGTTTACTCTCGCGCTGTGTTTGTTAATTTATTGTTGCGTAAATTGCGAGTCAACAAACATTATTAACATTTTCTGCTCTTTTTTGTCCGCAGATTCTCGTCTCACAGTCAGAACGACTTTATCGGGCAGCTAATATCTTCACCGGCTGTCGAGATGAACGTTTATAATGAACAGATATGTAAATGAATCATGTATCTCTGCTCATTTGTTCTGTTGGAGAAAATTTGAATTATTTATTTACTTTTTTTTGACATTGTGAAATTTTTCTTCACTTCCTGTTTTTAATTTTAATTGAATATAGATTTTTGATTGACTGATATATATATATATATAAGTGAACATCGCTGATATTTTTGTAAACATTCCCAGTGTTAGAACTCTGTACGGTTCTGTGTAGAACCCTTTTAGGAAGTGAAGAGTGTGTAGCGCCGTACGGCTGCGTGTGGAGCGTCACTGCGTGTTTCAGCTTCATCGCTTTGTGTTTAAAACCCGTTAAAGTAAAACGTTAATGTGTGTTAATGTAAATACACGAGTGCAGATATAACGATGAATAATAAACCTCACATCGAACGAGCTCAAACATTTTATAGAAAAAAACTAAACATTTAGACGAGTAAATATTTCTCCTAAATTCACATTCTTGGGAAAGAACACAGAAAAAAAAATACTCTTCTTTCTTATTATTATTTATTNTTTATTTTTATTAAATTACACCATGGATTTATTTATTTTTATTTTATTTATTTATTGTTGCATTTTTATTAGTTTGGTTTTTACAACCTTTACATTTACTACCTATTTACTATTAAATTTATTATTTATTTTTTAAATACTCTCTCCACACACACACACACACACACACACACATTTATTCTCCTTATTTTAAAAAAGCCTTATTTTCTACCACTTTTATTTAAATTTTTATATTAGTATGTTTATTTTTTTATTTATATTTGTACAACCTTCAGATTTGTTACTTCTTTTCTTATGTTTCTTACTTCTTTATTACTTTTTAAAATTTGTTTACTATTATCTAATATTATACACAGTGTATAATTCTTTTTTTTTATTTTATTTTCCCCCTTCTTATTTGTTTCATAGTTTTTTTCCTACAACCCTTTTGTTTTACATTATTGATTTATTTATTCCTAAATCTAAATATTTTGATTAATGGAGAAATTCTTTGTGTTTATACACTTTTTATTTTGATTTTATTATAATCTGAAAAACTGTAACAGAATTATTTGATTATTGTACATGAATGAGGAACTCTATTTCACTGAGAAAGTGTGTGTGTGTGTGTGTGTGTGTGTGTGTGTGTGTGTGTGTGTGTGTGTGTGTGTGTGTGTGTGTGTGGGGCCAACGTGATCTGAATGTAGTAGCTGCTTTTACAACAACCTCATTCACACACACACACACACACACACACAAAGCGAGCAGGTGTGTGTATTCAGATGCCTGCAGTTTAAACGTAATGAATGTAATTAAATTAATAAGGATGTAGAATTAAAATGTCGCTTTGTGTTTAGTTTAAAACAAATATTTGGCATTTTAATGTTGAAATCTTAAATTATTTGCCTTAGAAATTAAAATAGAAGTGTTTTTTTCCTGTTGCAACATTCTCACTAACTTTTAGGTTTAGGATATATTTTTATTTAATTATAATTTTATCACCTTGACTGAACTGAATTGTTGATTATACAGTTAGCATGTTAGCTTGTAAGCGTTAGCAGCACATTCAGAACTAAGTGTGTGTTTGTTGTGAGGAAGTTTGCTAGACTAGGGCATGTTAAAGACCTGCTGTATTATAACACGTTTCGCATTATGGTGTGCGAAAAGGGACACGATTCATCCAAATGACTAGAAGAAGGTAGAAATATAATATATTTGTAAATAATAAACAGTAAAAAACAGATTTTTTTGTTATTTCACACAGCTAATTTATCACACAGGGTGAACAATGTATAACATTTTAAACAGCAATAACACAAACACACGAAACGTGAACGTGGTGATATAAGCTGTGAAATTTAGCGTAAGTGTTTATAGAGTGATGCTAAGAATAAAAGCTTTTATAAAGGACGAGTGTTTTGGGGAAACAGCCTTAAATGTAGCCGTGAATCTGCTCGTATTTCTCGTGGAAGTGTTTTATTGGTGTCGTTCCTCAGGTGAATCAGTGAAATGAATCGAATCAGTGAATGAATCAGTGAAATGAATCGAGTCAGTAAATGAATCAGTGAATGAATCATCGCATGTGAGACGATCCTGTAGCGCGCTAATGGTTTATAGATGATGAATATCGTGTAATAAACATGTTGCATGATGTGTTTTTTAGGTGATATAAAGGCATTAGGTTAGAAAATGTATATTATTATTTTACTGGAAATTATTATTATTATTATTATTATTATTATTATTATTATTGTGCAATATCTCTGCCAGTGTCAGTGATAAAGAATAAAAAGGTGATTAATAAACTTATTAAAATGTGAATATGTAATAAATGTGTCTTTGTGTTTTATAAATGTGTACGAGTGTGTGTGTGTGTTTGTGTGTGTGAGTGTGTGTGTATGAGTATATGAGTGTGAGTGTGTGTGTGTGTGTGTGTGTGTCTATCCTCCAGCTCCTCTCAGAACAGGACGAAGAATCCACTGAAGATGAAGTTTGTAAAATATTATTGTGAAAACATCAAACATTTTGTAGATAAAAAATGGTTTGTAGAAGAAATACTTTTTTCTTTTTCTTGTTTATTAAAATGAGTCACTGAATAATAATGAGGAGATCATTTACATTTTTAAAAAATTATTATATAATCTTTTTTTTTACCTGAAAGCGCATCAATCTGGCAACCCTGCACTTGATTGAATGGTATTAAACACTATTCATGTATAAAAAAAATTTCGATAAAACATTATATTATATATTACATATGCAAAAAATTATCATTTGACCATGGATATGCAAATGAGATGTCTGTGACGTCACTCGGTGGGTTTGGGGAGACTTTTTGAGCATGTGTTAGCTGCTTCACTCTGAGAGCAAAGAGTTCATGCAGAACTGCACACCGTCAGCTGGGACATCTGGCAACCCGGATGTGGGCCGGACATGTGCGCGCTGAGTGTCTCAGTATTTGAGTGACACACACACACACACACACACTCATACTCACTCACACAGAGTCGCGCGGTTTGGAGCTCATAATGAGCCGGGAATTAAAGCGGAATGAGATGAAGCGCTTTCGGAAAGACTTCAGAGGAGAGTGAGCGCTGTTAAAGCTGTGAAATGGAGCGAGCGGATCTGGAGTCTTACCTCTGCGCCAAGTTTCATCTCTCAGCCTGCATCTTCTGCTGGGCGCTTCTCCGCATCTGCCAGGTAAACACCCTCACTGCGTTTATTCTCCTTTATCATCTGCTCATTCACTACTAATCACACACACACACACACACACACACACACAGAGAGAGAGAGAGAGAGAGAGAGAGAGAGATTTCTCTGCCACAATTAAAAGAGAGAAAGAACAAACACTAGAGTCTTAAACAAGTGTGTGTGTGTGTGTGTGTGTGTGTGTGTGTGTGTGTGTGTGTGTGATTCCACTCATTAATTAGAATTCAGTTAGGCTAATTAAAACCTTCACTCATATCTACAGCTCAGTAAAGTGTTAATTATTTCATTAATGACATTTAATTACCACACTTTAACCAACAACTAGTGTGTTTGTGTGTGCGTGTGTGTGTGTGTGTGTGTGTGTGTGTGTGTGTGTTCTACAGAAGTTTAATTTACTGAATCTATACCTGCAGTGTTGACTTCATTCTTGTATTGTTCACTTATTTGCACTTTTATAAGAGTTAAACATTTTTATGTCTATTCATTTTACTGTAAAACTGCCGTATTATCAACTCTGTATAAATATTCGCTTTATTTTATTCCACTTTAAACACCACATGCTTAAAAAGATTAATGTTTTATACTGTAAGGCAACTACAGGATATTCTACTGCACGTTTCTTTTTAGATTAGTATTTAATTAATACATTAATAATAGAAAAATGCTTGTCTGCTTGCTTGTCTGTGTGCTTAATAACTTTGTATTTTGAGTTATTTTTTATTATAAACAATATTACACATGATATCAAAGTAGTATTGGAAGATATTATAGCAATCTGGCAACCCTACACTGTGGGATATTCGTTATAGTCGTCTATGAGGAACAGTTTATATAAATAAATTATTATTATTATTATTATTATTTATTGTTGTTGTTGTTGTTATGCTGGTGTTTGTGATATTTATGCACAAATTATGAATGAGTAATATTGGTGTAAAAGGTAACAATCTGGCATCCCTTGTTTATTGGTTGACTATTTAAAGACTGAGCAGTGTTGGGTGTTTATTATTAGTATTAGCTTTAGCATTAGCATAGTTGTTGTTGTTGTTTGTTGTAGATGTTAGTGTTATTATTGTTATTATTATGGAGGCTATAACACCAATCTGGCAACCTGAGTGCGTGGAAAGTGTACACTTTACTGTAACACTGAATGAATTATAATACAGTTTATTATTATATTCACACACACACACACACACACACACACACACACACACACACACACAGTGCAGCAGTGAATTCAGAATGTGCACATGATGAAATGTGAGCTATAATTATAATTAAACCTCATTTATTTATTTCCGATTATTTTTACACACCGCTGCTTTAAGATCAGCGCTTCGTTACTGCCGTAGTTTTACATGTAAAGAGCGAAACACAATGAACTGCGCTGTATGAAAATAAGAGTTACTCTTACCATCCGGAAGTTGATTGTTTTCCTCTAACAGCACGTCCCCAAGTGTTTTATTCCTCTCACACCACAGCAACTACAATTTTTACATTTATGAATGAAGAAAGCACCGTACTTTTATCTGTTTATAGTTACATTTAACGCTGTGGAACGTCGGTGAAACAAGTCAGTTCCTCTTGTCACTTACGTTACAGCAGCTATAAACACTCGTTCCCTCGCCAGCCGCTCTTTTCTCTCTCTCTCGAAGTTAATAAGACAAAAAAAGCGCAGCTTGTCTTGTTTTCGGTTACAGAGAAACCACAAAGAAGCGTAAACTCCTCTGTCCTGAAGACGTCGGAAAACTTAAAGTTACAGCTTCACCTCTGACTGTTACAGAGCGCTGACACTGGAGACTCCTTCCACACGTGTTACATAGACGTCTATAAACACCTTCGCCATACCAGTGATTTTTTTAAAAATACGTTTACATGGAGCGTCCGCTGTACGAGTCCCTGTGAATGAGCCGTTGCTATAGAAACGATAGCGCATCAGAACGATAGCATTGTCAGAGCTGCTGTTATAGAAAACTAATCAACACCTTCGCTTCGGACCAATCAGAGTCCAGAGCTCAGCAGGGCTGTGGGATGAGTATTGTGATGTATATGGGGTGTATTTTAGCGTGTACGGTCAGTGTTATAAAATGAGTGTTTTGAGTTGTTGACTGTAGTGATGTAAGAACAGGAGGAAAACAACCAGCAGAACAAAAAACCTGAATGTGAACCAGAAACACACCTTAACGCAGTCCTGTTTGTGCTGTTTGTCTTTCAGAGGAGATTACGAGCGTCTCCGGTCGTCTCACAGGTAAGACTCGGAGCTCACTTCCTGTTTTTATAACATCTCACTGATCATTCAGGCGAAAGCGCGAGTTATTTTGTGATCAGAGCTGAACGGCGCAACAGCGATCGGATCTGTATTGCGATAAAATATATCACAAGACCTCGGTGTGTATTAGATAACGTCTGTGTGTGCAGCTCATGCTTCATATGCAGCACAGAATAACCACAAATCCACATCAACATGGATTCTATTGGGTGCAAAAGTTTTGGCACCCACCATCAAAAAAGTCCTGCAAGTTATAAGAAATAATTAAAACTTTTTGCAGGAAAAAAACTTAAAAATGACAATTTAAACTCACAGCCTGCAATTTATTTTGTGAGTTTAACGAATTGGAGTGAAGTTAAACATAAAATGTGTTGTGTGCAAAAGTTTTGGCACCCATCATGATACTGTGTGTGCTTATCCTAATAGAATTAGAATGAATTATGAGTAATTATCATATTTATATGCAGTGTGTAATAATATTATATTATGATATTGATTTAAATTGTACATCATTTGTACATTTTAATTAATTTAATATTTCATTTCAAGCCTAACCTACATAATGAGTTGCTTGCCATGATGTTTTATAAATAATAATATATTTAGGATTTTAATGATCATATATTACTCTATACATTTAAATTGTTCAGAATATGTGCATTCTGCTTTTTTTATTATTTAATTTAAAGTCTAACCTTCCTGATGAGTTGCTGATGAGTTAATAAACACATAAATACTTGTGTAAATAAATGTACTTATTAAGTTAATTTTAAATAAGACCCAGTTTAAGGTCAGTGTATTCTGATTTTTAAATATTCACCGTACACACTGTGAGTGTCATGTAATCATTCTTCAGACTGGAGCTCGACTCGTGCTGCACTTTTAACCTTCTTATCTCGTGTCTTTGGTGAAATCACTGTCTGTACATGTCGAGTGTTGGAGTTGTGTAACCTCTGACACACTGATGGAGTGGAGTGTGTGTTAATTGGTCCGGTTCTGGATTTTATAGCAATACAGATGCAAAATCCAGCAGTGTGGACCTGGAGCTTCCCGCTTCTGTTAGCTCTGTAAATGAAGTGTGTGTGTGTGTGTGTGTGTGTGTGTGTGTGTGTGTGTGTGTGTGTGTGTGTGTGGTGATCTCTGAGCAGGTACAGACGAGGCTCAGCTCAGCTTTTATTTCACTTTTGCAGTGCGTGTTGTAGATAACAGGCCTGCGTGTCTGAGCCGGTATGAGAGCGCCGGCAGGCCGTGATGTTGCTTAAAACGCAGTTGCATCTTGATTTTCATTCCTGCGCGTGTGTGTTTGATCTCACAACATGATGTTATGGTCTTTGTTGTTTGTCTTGTTTTTTTTTTTGAGAATGTGATCCTGTGCATGGTTCCTAAACGACAACACAGGCTGTGCAGTTTCCAAAAACACTGGTGTATATTTAATAGAAAACACACTCTGTACCTCATGAGGACTCCTGCAGTTGTTCTGGAAGGATGCAAGAGGAAAATCGGGAATGTGCAGATGGTTGGTGTGTTTCTGTTCTCTAAAAGCTCATTTTACTGATTTTTGTGTTCAGTACCATTCAGATGGGATTAGTCTTTGGGATAACATTTATATTTACAGAATTTGGCAGACGTCATTATCCACAGCGACTTACGATCCTCTCGTTTATACAGCTGAGCACTCGGGGGTTAAGGGCCTTGCTCAGGGGCCCAGCAGCGCTAACCACTGAGCTACTGCTGATAAGTGATCTGTGTATAGATCTCAGAGATGGACGTATCTTCACCATGTACACACTCATCACAATAAACACTCCATGTGCTTGTTGTAGGGGGCGTGGCCACGCTTCAGCATTAGTAGGTCACATGACCATAACATGTTTATAATGTGAACCTAGGAACTTAGCAACTTCCCTAAAACCCTCAGAAGTGTTACTTCTCTGACACGCTCCTTTACACCTCCTTTACGGTGGCTTTCACGCTGGGTATGTTTGCTGCGGTCCGAATCCGAGCGCGATTGTTCCCACTTCACTTGTTTCTATCGCACTTTCGTTCATCACAAACACGCAGGGAGAGCACAACACGACTCCCCATATTTTATCATTTTTTTAATTTTATTGCATCAAGTTCATCGAACCACATGAGCTTCTTTTTTACATCAACAGAGCTGCCTGTTTTACGCAACTCGTCTCTTATTTCTAATAAGTATCACTGATGAAGCTTTTTTACTTTGAAACGTCGTTGCTCGCTGGCTCTGTTGAACCCAGACTCCTTTAATTTTGTGCTTAACAATGCAAAACCATCTGCATTCCCATATCTGAGTAAGGCACCTCACCTGCTCTGTCCCACAGCAGTCCTCTGCCACTCGTGGCGCTCGTGTGATGATGAACACACGTTCGAGTACGAAGTACGAGTTGCGTTCACGTTCACGGGAATCGCGGCACAGCTAAAGTGCAGCTGAACTCGGACCACCTCCTACAGGCAGTCTCGGGTTCGGTAGCGTGATGCGATAACGCAGTCTTTCCCCACATGTCAGTTCAGACAGGATTTATAAATATTCCCTGGAGTTATACGCCATACGCCATGATCTTTCCATTAAAGAATTAATGACATGAGATACTCCGGGAATAAATACATCACACACCTCCACACGGAAAACTAATCCCATCTGAGCAGAGCCTTAAACCCCCATCAGTCCACTGGATGAATTCACACTCAGAGTGTAAAGGGTTAAACTGTGTTTGGCTGGAAATCAGAGTCTGTAAAGGTCATCAGTTTAGCGGTAAATAAATGAATAATGTCCTGATGACAGATTGCTTTCCCATTAATTATCTCTTTGAAAGAAACCCTGTACAGTGCAGTGTCATTAGTGTGTAAGTGAGTGCTGAAAGGGATTGTGGGTAATACCTGTCATGCATGTTTTCATGGCCAAGTTTTAATCTGTGTTTTTGTGTTTCGTATTTCACTGCTTCCTTTAGCTTGTGTCACTCGAAGCCCTGCAGGGATTTATTACGTCTTTTTTCTTCTGACTGTTTTGGGTCTTTAGAAATGTGACATTCTTGTTCTACAAGGTTTTCTGCTTTGTTTGTAAAATAAAAAAACCCTGAGGACGTCTCGTAGCAGAGAGACCACTGTAAGGCCAAAACCCAGCCAGACAGAGGGAGAGAAAACAGCAGCCTTTTACACTCCCACAATTTCTGCATAGTTCACAGGAAAGACTCACTGATGAGGAAACAGGTGACAAATAGGAGACAGGTGAGAAGGGGCGGAGCTAGGGTGGAGCTTAGGTAGTAAGCAGAAGTGCTGTGTTACTATTCCCTACTTACACTGTACTATACACTGTGTACTTGAGTAAAAATATATTTTATATATATATATATATATATAAGTGGAATTTTATTTTTTTTAAAAAAAGAAATCAGTAAATTTATTAGAGTTCTCTGGGGTCGAAACTGATTGGTTGCAGTGGGGTCAGGGGCGGGGACTGTGGCCTGATTGGTTGCAGTGGGGTCAGGGGCGGGGACTGTGGCCTGATTGGTTGCAGTGGGGTCAGGGGCGGGGACTGTGGCCGGATTGGTTGCAGTGGGGTCAGGGGCGGGGACTGTGGTCTGATTGGTTGCAGTGGGGTCAGGGGCGGAGACTGTGGTCTGATTGGTTGCAGTGGGGTCAGGGGCGGGGACTGTGGTAGGATGAACAAAACAATAACTGAAACGTTCACTAAAGAATTTCTACTTTTGGGTTTTGTGAAAAACATTATTAATCGATATCGTTTCTTGGATTAGTTAGTCACGTCTTGACCTTCTGACTTTGTTCTGTGTTGTTTTGTGGAAACACTTGCATGCTGTCTGTGTGAAGGAGCTGATTTATTTTCTGTACATTATTGCTGAGCAGCTGTTACTGTCCACCATCACGCAGCTGCTGTTATTCCTGACGCTTCTTTCCTTTTATTTCCTGTGCACGGAGGCTGGAATAGCACAGTGGTGTAGGATAACACACACACACACACAGTGCCGTGTTGGGACTGGAAATGTCCTTCAGGATGTTCACTGGGAATTCTCCTCTTGTTTAAGTCACACAACTTTAAACACACCAACTTTTTAAAACAGCTCCGATTTTACAGTTCCAGCTGTGAACATCTCACCATCTCCCTTCATCATGATCTTCTAATCAAATCACTGAAATCAGGATTTATATCGAGTCATTATTTAACCCTGTGTGATGTCACAACCATGACCTGTAGAACGCAGTAAGGTCACATGACCTCCCGTCTAACCATGTTAAGTAATCAGACTCGCTTTTCCAAGGTTCCAGTTGCTCAGATGCGAGTCCTGTTCATGCCTGAGTGATGTAAAAATAGCTAACAATCACTGCTATTTTGTGCCATTTTATAATAGCCTATTTTTGTGTTTAGTAAAATTACAACTCTCACACACACACACACACACACACACACACACAGAGTCATAACGATTCACTGAATCAAGGGGTGCAAAAGTGGGTTCTGCATACACGCAATTACAAATACTAATCACACAATTCGCAAATGTTTAAAAACTCGGAGAGAGAAACGTATAACGTAAACCTGAGTAAAACCTCAGTTGATTTTCGTGACGTTGGTTATTATGGATCTGTGTGGAAATGTCTTGGTTCGTGAGTGCAGCTGTAAAGGCATTAAAGACACGATTCTTCCGATACTGATTCATTCCTTGAGAATCATTCAGAGTGGAATCGGATCTATTTTTATTAAAGTGTCCTTTTCCAGTGACAAAATCTATGGATAAGATGGTGTTCTGATGGTGTTCTGATGGTGTTCTGATGGTGTTCTGATGGAACTGTGACAGAATTCTGATGGTATTTTTCCCAGAAACACAGCGATATTCGTGCTGATGGTGAAGTCGGAGATCTGTGTCGGTCTCGCACTGATTTACAACTTTGTCGGATCACATTCACGCCGCTCCTCTCGTGTGTTTGTAGGTTAAGACACGGCTAAAAATGACGGTGAGTCAGAAAGCAGGGCGTTGCGGTTGATGCTTGCGGTGAAAAGCGACAGCTGTTGGAGTTGGAATGAGGATGACACACGTGGAATGTTTTTCATGACTAATCACTCGTCCGTTGCAGGACTGTGCTGATCACGGACTGTAGGGTGTATCGCGATATTCAGCGATATTCAGCGATATTCAGCGATATTCAGCAGGAGGAGTCTGTCATCATGATTTTAGGTTTAATTTGAGAGGGTGTTTACAGCAGAGCATTTTTTGCTTCTTCTAAAAATCCTTATTTTAGAGAAATTTGACAATAATTCTGTCCATAAATCATAACTGAAGGAGATAGGTTTATCGAGTGCCATGTGATTTATCATTAAAAGCCGTGATTCCCTCAGTTCCTCCTTTGCACCGCTTCAGTGGTTCTGCGTGAAATTTGTGTGGGCCGATGTCCAGAACTCGGAGAACCTCTCGGAGCAGGAATGCAGATGTTTGGGAGGAAAAATGCCAAAACGTGGGGGAAAAGCGTCCGAGCTGCAATAAATCTCTTGCAGCAGTTTGCGTCATGGTGTAAGTGCCGAGTGTGCAGCTGTTCCTCGCGAGCGCCGTGTTTAGGGTCTTATAGAAGGTCAAAAATATTCAAACTGTCTGAAAAATGTCTAAAACCTGTTTTGTTTTGTTTTTTTTTTTTTGTCATGAAGCAAAAAAGGTCACTAAGAGGGTCTACTGAGGATTGTGGGTTTCACCTGTTTGTGTGTTTGTGTAAATAAATATATAATAAAAATTGTGTTTTTATTTAAAAGTGTACAATAGTGGGTGGAGTCAATATAAATAGCTATTTATCACCTGGAGTCTGACAGCATGTAATTTAATAGCACTGAAGGGCAGGTAATACATTTTTCAGAAGCTTGTGTTCTAACAGAGTCGCGGCAAAATGTTCATTTAGCAACAAAAAAATTAACATCCGCAAAAAAATCCAAAAATGTCCAGGACTTTTATTAACAGCTGCTTCCACTCGCAGTTTGTAACGGCTATAAAAAATAAAAATGACATTATTTATCATGATATTAGTTTGTCATATTGCCCAGATTAAACAAAGTGATGCCTTAGTGTCTCAAAATAAACAGAAAGTTTTTCCGAATGAAGATTCTTGCCAAGTGTTAATATTAGATATCTGCACTCTGCACTCTGTTTGCGGTTATTTCATCATATTTCAGTTTTTCAATGCGCTTTACCGTCTCTGATCAGCAATAATATAATTCAGTTTTACCTTTCAAAGAGTTTATATTTATCAGCTGTTAAATGTTGAATTTTATTGGCTGATATATAAAATAAAATAGCGGTTAAGGCTGTTAAAGCTACGGCTGCGTCTCGGTCCGCTCGCTGGTTCAGTGGTCAGGACGCTGGTCAGGCGGCCATTTTAAGTTCTGTCTCAGTCGCAAAATCCTTCCAGTGCACTGGAACGTTCGCTCCCTAAAAAATCCCACAATGCACCGCAAAAACCAGGGAGCATCGACGCTCGCTGCATTTCTTTACAGGAAATGACAAATTTTCTGAAGTCTCTCAGCTTGAAAAAAATGGCGGACGAACTCTCAGCCAACTTCGTCTACAAACGTCAGTAGCTTGTTATCGTTGTTGTGGCTCTCAGGTGATTACTCACGTTACGGTGTGTGATGTTAACTACTCAACCGCTCAATCCTCGCTCTACGCACATCACTGCAAACTCATCCAGAACTCCAACATCATCAAAGTGTCATACACCAAAAGTTTGTGCACCCCTGACCATCACACCCATACGTGCTTGTTGAACGTCTCATTCCACATTTATCCCCTGTGTGTGCTGTTATAATGAGCTCCACTCTTCTGGGAAGCTTTCCACTAGATGTTGGAGCGAGGCTG
>JAKKZN010000021.1:17654924-17664924 GCA_033441825.1 Pangasius elongatus
TTTACTGCCCTTTATAGGGTTTATTAATGTAGAAACATTTAATTTCATTATTTCTGAAGGCGTCTTTACTCTACAGCGTTTCTGTACGTGTGACAGTTGTCCGTGTTTCTGATGAACCTGTTCTACCTGTTAATAACGTGATCTGCAGTAGTTCCAGCTTACAGGTGTGTACTGCTAACACAAGCTCAGACCTCAACAACAACAACAAGCGTAAAGTGATAAAGGAAGAGTGTTGATGGCTTACGGGTCGTCCACACACACCCACACACACACACAGACAGCAGAACATCTGTACAGCATCTGTAAGTAGATATTTAGAACATAATTGTCAGTTATTTCCTTTTTCCTGTTTCCGTTTCTGTATTGTTGCTCCTCGTATCTTTGGTGTGTCTGTGTGTGTACAGCGCTACTAACTCAGCTAGTTAATGAAACACTGACGTATTTGTTTGTTTTACATCACAGCGCTGAATTCTGCATCCGATTGGTCAAAGAGAAGGTGTTGATTAGTTTTCTATAACAGCAGCTCTGACAGCAGTGCAGCCGCAGATCACAGGTTCATATTAACGAGCTCGTTCTGATACGTTATCGTCCTTTATGTTCTTTGTGATGTTCTTGAAGTGGATCAGCTAATAAAACTCCAGCGTTTGTCACCGGAATGTTGACTGAGTGACTTCCAGGTGTTCGGCGTTAAGGGAGGACGCTAATTAACACCGTGTGTTAGGGCTGGTTGAGTGGTGGATCAGTGCTCAGTGAATGATGAAATGAAAAGAGGTCTCGAGTTGCCCGATCTGTGTTTTTTCTACAGAATCGTGCTACCTTTAACTTGGTGCTGTTTGGATGTTGGTGGTTTGGACATTTCAGTTTAATTGTTAGTGTTTTTCAAGACAAATACATAAACTGGTGGCTTTTCTAATGCAGACACTAAACACATGGTGTGTTCGCTACGCTCGTGGGGTGGAATGAAGTGTTAGTTTAGAAGAAAAGGTTTGCTTAAATCCATGTGAAATTAAAAACGGTGCTTTTACTGTAGGGATGCGTTTGTGGTGCGTCAGTGAATTCGTTTATACTTTGTTTATTATTTCTGTTATAAATATTACAATATATTCGATAGTAAAAAAAGGTGCCAACATTTACAGTCGAACCTGCGGAGATACAGGAGATGCCTGAAAATGACACTTTTGTGTTTTGTCAGTTAAACCGCAGTGAACAAAACAAACAAAATTAAAACATTCACCTGAGGGGAAAATCCGATTCACTGAAGGGGAAAGGCCAGAGGACGAGAGAGGCATTTTTGCATCTGGCAGATGTTACTTGCATCGACTTTAGGTGAACTTTGACCTATTAATTCACAAGTGCCAGTCTTGTGAGCCAATGGAAATGAAGAAGGCGGGACTTTAGTGTCTTTGCTCAGTAAAAAAAAATGGAAGAGTTTAATATTATTAAGTAAAACCACGCCAGATATTCACCTCTCTGTTTTCTTGCTATAGCTTGGCACAAGTCTGAAAAAAACAAAGAAACAAACAAATAAACAAATAAATAGCTATCTCATCCAATGATATGCTAAGGATTTTGTGATACAATTCTGTTTTTTTTCTTGTTAGTAATATTACCACTTGTGGATATAATGATATTTGTAGTGTTTATTGCAGGATTTGGAGGACCAGATTTGGAAATCTAGGGATTTTGGGGATTTTATGTGACTCAGACCTGGCAACCCGGACTCAGACAGTTGGATCAGAGTCCTGTCTGTAGAAATGCGGTGTGTAACGTTGCTTCAAGCGAATGTAGGAGTGGCTCTGAGCTGCGTGTTGGCAGGCGTGTTGCTCTGTTGTTGTCCTCCGCCTCAATCCACATCCTCTGACTGGTGTGCGTGTGTGTGCGTGTGTGTGCGTGTGCGTGCGTGTGCGTGTGTGTGTGTGTTGTCGATTGTGCGAGTGTGTGCCTGTACATGTGTTTCATGCACCAAGGAATAATGTAATTTTGTGCTGAATTGTGTGGTGTTGTGTAATCTGATGTGTGCAAGTTTGAGGATTTGACCTCGGCTGAGGAGAGCTGGTTTTGTTCTGTTTGACTGCAGAATGGTGTGTGTGTGTGTGTGTGTGTGTGTGTGTGTGTGTGTGTTGGGTGGGATTATTGCATGATTCAGCTTGTAGTTCTGATGTTTCCATTAAATCACCTAACAGTTTCTTGATGGTTACAACATTTCCCTGAGCTGCATAACAGAAAATAAAGTCGTTGGCAGGGAAACTGCATTTTTATGTCTTTTTTTTTTTTTAACTTCTTTTTTTGATTCTGAAGGACGATGCTTTGAGTTTCTGTCCTGTGAAGTCGTAAGAAAGGGTGAAACTTGCAAACCAGCTAGTAATGTTACCTAGGCATAAAAATTTAAGCCAAACATTAACACAAATGTTTACCAGAAGCACGGATGAGGTAGTGATTATACAGATACGCAATTTCAAATGAAAGAATTTAAATTCTTTAAATAAGTTTAAGTTAACCCAATAACGCAGTTATCCCTCTGTAAGGCGGGTGATATGATGCTTATTTTATAAATATCATGATAAATTATCGTACAATACATTTTTCTGAGATATCGTAGACATTTCATTGTTAAATTATTTCTTTTTGTTGAAGATAAATAAAAGTATTTAAGTCAGCACTAAGATAATTTTGTTGGCAATTTGTTAGCAAACTTGAATATCTTAATAAATGTCTTTCTAAAAGTATCATGTTACTTTTTGTCAAAACTGGACACTGTATTTATAAAGTTCCCTTTTTTCTTTATTCTGAACGTCTTTAAAATTGATGTTTCTAAGAACTTCCAGCTTTACGCTGTACGATTTTCAGCCTGATTTTGCCGACACACATAAAACTCGCACATCGTAAAAAAATCGTGAGTTTGGATCAGCGGTGTTGGAGCACACAACACGCGATTTAGTGTCACTGCGGCCAAAGATTTCTGCAGACAAAGTGTCAGTGTGAGAAACTTGTGATTAGAGTCTCAGAGCGTGAGCGCTGCTACGACGCTCGCCTAAAATCCACCAATAGGAGGACGGCTAACTCACGGCACAGCTACAGTAGCAGCGACAAAGGAGTTCGCGAGGAATTCGATGCTTGCTGTGTAAAATTTAAGGTTTCAAAACGATTGACTAAAGCTCTTCTTTTTCTCCTTGTAGACTCCAGCTGTTGAGGGCTTCGTTACACATGCTACTCATCCAGAAGATGTCGACTCTCTCCAGGAGAAGAGCGCAGAAAGTCGAGATGGTTGGCGTGAACCAGAGCTGGAAGAAGCTCAGGACATGACGGCGGAGTATTTTGAGACCCGCTCGTGGCAGAGCGACACTTTCTCTGATTGTACTGGAGATCACAGGAGCTTCTCTTCTCCTAAACACTCCCCTGGCCTCAGAAAGCAGGATTCAGAAGGTCAGCATGCAGTTGTTGATGGTCCACAGATGAACACAGATGGAGAGGAACTCATGGTACCATTGGGAAGTGAGTGCAGCTTGATGAATTTGGACTTGGATTCAGGATGTGCAGTTCTTGAGGAAACTGGATTTCCTTCTCTCTCACGTACTTGCATGTTTGACACACCTAAAGACTCGCAACTTTTCACAACTTCTGAAGAACTCATGGTACAAGTGAAAGCCAGCTGCAATGCAGAGATTTTAGATGATTCAGGGTGTGATGGAGCTACAAATCGGTCACCATCTGAGGAGGCTGGACTTCCGTCCATTGTGCAGCCCAACACAGTATCAAAAGGCTTGACAGGTTCAGATTTAGTTGTTGCAAGCGGAGATCTTGTGGATATTTCATCTTCTAAATGCCTCAGAAATCTGGACTCTTCTTATTCAGAAAGAAAGAATGATGTTCTTGAGATAAACACTGGTGAAGAGCAACTCATGGCACTATTAACGAATGACTCCAGTGTAATAATTTCAGATGATTCAGGGCACCGTTCATCACTTGAGATCATGTCAGAGGAAGCTGGACTTCCTTCTGTTTCTCAGGTTACGTCTGAAGAAACACTTACACTGACTGAGAGAAGTGAAGCAGCATATCATTTAGAACAAACTCCTGATTTAAGCACAGATCATGGGAACTTTTCTTCTCCTAAAAGCACTCCTGACCTCAGACATCTTAATTCAGGGTGTGATGAAGTTCTAAATGGTTCATCTCCTGAGGAAGCTGGACTTCCTTCCATTTCTCAAGCTAGCATGTCCAATACAGATTCAATCAATTCACAACTTTTCCCAGCTTTTACACAGACGCTAACACTCACTGACCGAAGTGAAGCAGAACCCCAGATAGAAAACATTTCTGATTTAGATCATGTGGATGTTTCTTCTTCTAAACACTTTACTGACTTCAGTAACCTGGACTCTTCTCATTCAGAAAGAAAGAATGATGGTCTAGAGATGAAAGAGGAAGGAGAGGAACTCATGGAACCCCTGGCAGGTGGCTCCAATGCAATTATTCTAGATGATTCAGAGTGTGATGAAGTTTTAAATGGTTCATCTCTTGAGGAAGCTGGACTTTCTTCCACCTCACAAGCTAGTATGTCATCAAAAAACTTGACAGATTCACAACTTTTGACACCTTCTAAAGAGACATTTACACTGAGTGACAGATATGAAGCAGCGCCTCAGTTAGACAACACTCCAGATTTAGATATTACAAACATTTCTTCTCCTAAACACTCTCCTGTCCTTGCAAGAATGGAGTCTTCTCAGTCAGAAGAAAAGTTCGATGGTCTGGAGATGAACACTGATGTAGAGCAACTCATGGTACCATTGGCAAGGGAGTGCAGTGTGATTATTCTTGATGATAATGCTGCTGATAGTTCATCTATTAAGATTTTCTCCAAGGAAGTTGGACTACCTTCCATCTCTGAGGCTTGCGTATCCAACGCAGATTTGATAGAGTCACAACTTTTTCCAACTTCTGTAGAGACACCTGAGCTCACCTACAGAAGAGAAGCAGCTCCCCAGTTAGAACAAATTTCAAATTCAGTTGCAAGCAAAGATCAAGTGGATTATTGTTCTCCTAAATGTTCTCCTGAGCCCAGAAACCTGGAAAATCTGGAGCCATCTCATGCGGAAATAAAGAATGATGGTCAGCAGATGAATGGTGATGGAGTGCAACACAAAGTGCAATTAGAAAACAGTGCAGAAGAGGTCAGTGAAGTAATTTTAGGTGATTCAGGAGATGATGAAGCTGCAAATTGGTCATCTCATGAGGAAGCTGGACTTCCTTCCATCTTGTACAGCAACACAGCATCAAAAGACTTGACAGATTCAGAACTTTTTACAACTGAAGATACACTTACATCTACTGACCAAAATGACACAGTGCTCCAGTTAGACAACACATCAGAATCAGGTGTTCCAAGCAGAGATCTTGTAGAATGTTCTTCTCCTGACCACAAAAATTTGGATTTATCTCATTTAGAAATAAAGAATGATAGTGTTCAATTAAAAACAGACACAGAAGAACTTGTCGTACCATTGAGAGCCAACTGCAATGCAGTGATTTTAGATCATTTATCCTGTGATGAAATTATGAATACATCATCACTTGAGATCTTGTCCAAGGAAGCTGGACTTCCCTTCATCTCCCAGGCCAGCATGTCTGACACAGATTTAATTACTGACCAAACTGAAGCTGTGGCCCAGTTAGACAACAGTTCCGATCTAAGGGCTGCATGTAAATATCAACTTGACTTTCCTTCTCCTAAAAGCTCTCCTGACCTCAGAAACCTGGATTCTTCTCATTCAGAAGGAAAGAACAATGGTCTGGAGATGAGCATGGATGGAGAGCAGCTTGTGGTACCACTGGCTAACGACTGCATTGTAGTAATTTCAGATGATCTAGAGAATGCAGAAATTGTTAATCGATTATCTCCTGAGGAAGCTGGACTTCCTTCCATCTTTCAAGCTAGCATGTCCAATACAGATTCAATCAGTTCACAACTTTTCACAGCTTTTACACAGACGCTAACACTCACTGACCGAAGTGAAGCAGAACCCCAATTAGAACACATTAATGATTTAGATCATATGGAATTTTCTTCTCCTAAACACATTACTGACCTCTTTGACTCTTCTCATTCAGAAAGAAAGAGTGATGGTCTGGAGATGAAAGTGGAAGGAGAAGAACTCATGGAACCCCTAGCAGGTGGCTCCAATGCAATTATTCTAGATGATTCAAGGTGTGATGAAGTTTTAAATGGTTCATCACTTGAGGAAGCTGGACTTTCTTCTATCTCACAAGCCAGAGTGTCTAATACAACATCAAAAAACCTGACTTTTGAGGAGACACCTACACTGACAAACAAAATTAAAACACAGTCCCAGTTAGACAACACTTCTAATTTAGATGTTTCGAGCACAGATCATGGTAACTTACCTTCTCCTAAAAGCTCTCCTGACTTCAGAAATCTTAACTCGTCTTATTCTGAAAGAAATAGAACTGATAAAGAGGAACTTGTGGTACTACTGACAAACGACTGCAATTTAGTAGATAATGTAGAGAGTGCAGAAATTGATAATCGTTTATCTCCTGAGGAAGCTGGACTTCTTGCACAGAACGATGGTTTGGAGAAGAACAAGGACTGGGAGGAGCTCATTGTACCCTTGAACTCCAGTGCAATGGTTTTAGATGATTCAGGGCAGGTTGAAGTTCTAAATAGTCCTTCTTCTGAGGTAGCTGGACTTCTTTCCATCACACAGGCTAGCATGTCCAACACAGATTTGATCAGTTCACAAATTTTTACAACTTCTAAACACACTCTCGCACCACCAGATGGAAGTGAAGCAGAGACTTATTTAGAGAATGCATGTGATTCAACTGGTGTAAGTAGAAATGAAGAACAATCAGGTAATATAAGTAAAATGGAGAATCCCACTGTTTCTGAAATGTCTTTAGTATCACAAATAATGATAAACACAAATATGGTAGAACCTCTGGGACAGATTGATGAAGCTGGGGTCAAACCTTCTGAGGTAAATAGTAGCATATTTGTGGATCCATTAATGGACAGATGTGACAGCTCTACGCTTCAACCTGAAGGTGTAACATCAATCCAAAAAGATCAGGGAGAATTTTCAAATCCAAAAATCAATAAGGAGAACTTATTAGAAAGTTCTGCTATGAAAGACTGTGATTATTATTCAGCAAAGGAGGGTTCCTCAAGTCCATTGTATGCTAACAGTTTTATTTCAGAGCCTATGAACGTTCCAATGGACGATGAACAAGCATTGAATTTGGATTTGGATTGGGACAATGATCAAACTGAAAGACGGTCTAATAATTTAGATGATTTAGTAAATTTACAGTTTCTGAACACTTGCAGTGTGAAGGAATTCACTGCCATACCTCAGAAAGAGCAGGAGGTCATTTATTCAGATAACTCGGGTTCTATTGACTCTTATGTGATGATGTCTCCAGCTGGTAAAGAATCACAAAGTGTTCCCTTCGATTGTGTTCAAGACAGCTATGTAGGACAACTTCCAGTTCCAGTTGAGGTTTTCTTCAAGGAATCGACTCCTTTAGATTCTGTTAGCGTCACCAAATTCACCAAACAGGTCCTGCAAGGAGACCAGGCTAAATCTGAAAAGGTCTGTGCAAAACAGCATGAAGTCAGTATTTCATATGATGATTATTGTATGCAGGAAAAGTCTGGCTTAAAAACCTCACTGCATTTTAATGCACATCATGGTTCAGACACAAACAATAACACAAAGCAACACACACCTGAGACACCTTGCACTTTCCGTAGTTCAACACTAGAACATCCATCCTTAGATCCATCCTTGCAAGATGGTGCTTCCAATTTATCAAACAATTCTACCAGCTTCTTTGAAATTCCTGAATCAGTCATGATGGATTACAAAAGGGATGTTTTAAATCCACTTGATGTAGAAGATGCTTCTCAGGGGAAGATGTATGGAAAAGATTGCCAATTGGAGGAAAATAAGGAAATCATGGCAGATCCTACCTTCTATCCAGTCACAGACGCTCAACACGGACTGATTCAGTCCAATTGTCAAAGCTCCAAGTTTTCACAAGCTAGTCCTATAGATGGACCTAAATGTCAGGAGATCCTCCGAGAGCAAAGCCTGCTGCCTCACTCTGCCTCAATCAGCGTTACCAATGGATTAGGAAGTGATGAATCCAAAAGAGCACCTTTAGGTTCAGATTCTCTTCAGTTCAAAAGTTACTCTTTTATAGATGTTAGCATTGGTACAGTATCAGATTTGGAGCCCATTATGGAGTCAGAGTACCTTCGGGAGTGCTCAGACAGTTCGGAGGGAGAACAGAAGGATTATACATCATCTGTGAATGAGAATGAATGCAGCCCTTTACAAAGGGATGAAAATGATGCACTATACAATGTCAGGCCTATGAAAGGAGTTTTTGACAAACCAGAAGATATAGACACTACCACTTGTCTGACAAATGGGTATGATGGTAATGAGGATATTCCCAATTCCGCATCTCCAGATCAAGACTTTATCACCACAAACAGTGAAGAAGTTGAAGATCCCAGTCACTCCAACTCTACTGGCAGCAACCAAAGCTCATTAAAGAACAAGGAGACCAAGAGCATGTCTGCAGGGAAAAGCTCAAGATTCTCTAGGTTCACAAGAATACCCTCCTTCCGCAAAAGCAAGAGAGAGTCCAAGGTTGGAAACAAGGTTGAACCTGAGACAAAACTATCTCCTGAGGTTGGAGAGGAGAGAAATCAGACACCTAATCATAATCCTACTAAAGATCACTTGACAAACTATGAGGATCAATCTAATGATGATGTCTTTGGGAAAGCCCTTGGTGTAACCTGGAATGGACAATCCAAATCCACGTCCAGCTCCAAGAATACGCAACAACATAACAAATACAGTGAGCGAGTGAAAATTAAGCCTGTACTTGATCCCCAAAAGAAAAGCAAGAGCAGCGATAACTTCCGCATGAAGCTTGCTATGGCTCAGAGGTCTCTGTCCAGCTTCTTTGAGATCCGAACTGGTGAAAAAGACAACCAACAAGATTCCAACATGCTGAACCAGGATACAAAATCCAAGCAGCCTTGGAAGAGGATGAAAATGTCTAAGGAGGCTGAGATGCTAAAGAGAACTCTGTCTCTTCCTGGACCAAGTGTTGCCAAGTCTAGACGTCGCCTCCAGAGTGACTTAGAGGACTGTCCAGATCTTCGGGGATTCCAGAGCTCCGAGGAGGATTTGAAAAGCACATCACACCCTGATGTACCAGTCTCTGGACCTGAGGTGGAGCCTGCTGAGAGGAATCCACTATCTAAGTGTTTTGAGGCTGTCCAAAGTTATGAGAACATCTCAGAGACACTCCTACACCATACTGTTTTTGCACCTGCCAATCAGCTGTCTCCATCCTGGACAAGATCCCTGGTTTCTTTTGAAGGACTTGATACGCCAACTAGGCCAATGACTCCCAAACCACAAAATCCTGGGGTTTGGAGCCACAGAAGCAGCTTCCGTTACCCCTCAAAATCCGTCACCACCTCCTTGTGCTCGCTGGGTGAAGGTCCGAGTTTGGAGGGACTGTCAGATCATTCACAGAGGCGGATTGGGCAAAGAGCAGCACAACTTGCATCGGCTCAGTCCTTTGATTCTGAGTACTTACTTGAAGACAGAAACTCGGACAACCAATCTCAAACCAGCCTGGTGTCCACCAACTCGGCCACTGAGTATGAGGTGAGTCTTAGTGACCTTTCTGTTCTTTCATGGTACATAAACCAGCAATAGTTAACCACTGTTGGGCATGCTGTTGTAGGAAAATGGTCAGTGGTGTGTTACTACTATTATATTATTGTTATTATTATTATTACCACTTTGAAGTTGATTTATTTTTTCCCTAAAACGTCAAGTGTTTTATTCCCCTTATACAACAGCAACATCATTGACACCTCATATGTTTTATCTGTTTATAGTTACATTTAATATTTAGTAACATTCGTGAAACAAGTTAGTTC
>JAKKZN010000021.1:17677499-17689229 GCA_033441825.1 Pangasius elongatus
GATCGAACACCAAACAGCTTTTAGACTCGATTCAGTGTGTTTGTGCATTAAGGGGCGGAGCCTCATATTCTACTAAGAACCCTTTAATTAGAACGTTAGTGTAGGTAAAAACACATCTTCATCATCATCATCACCATCACCATGATCTTCTTCATCTTCTCCTCCTCTCTGTTTCCAGCAAACGGATTTTCAGATTTACTCGGAGTACTGTAACAATCACCCCAACGCCTGCGTCCAGCTCTCCAAGCTGATGAAGATGAAGAAGTACGTGTTTTTCTTCGAGGCTTGTCGTCTGCTGCAGAAGATGATCGACATCTCGCTCGACGGCTTTCTGCTCACACCCGTGCAGAAAATCTGCAAATATCCACTGCAGCTCGCCGAGCTGCTCAAATACACCAACCCTCAGCACCGGTATACACACACACACACACACACACACACACACACACACACAGCTGAAGTTCCTGTGAGCAGCTACAGATCAAACTGTGATCTTAAGCTAGATAATTATTGTGAAGTAAAAATGTAATTAAAGCATGTAAGTGATTTTCGTTGTAAAAAGATCTGTACAAAATTAAATACATGCAAAAATATTATTATTATTATTATTATTATTATTATTATTATTATTATTATTATTACTTTTTATTGTAGTTCTGTTAATTTACACAAGTATATGTAAAAAAGAATGACCTTTTTAATTTATTTAAAATACTCTTAAAAGCCAAACATTTTTATATTATTTATAATAATACCAGTTTAATGAAATATTATTTTAAAAATCATAACTTAATTACATTTTAATAATTTATCACGAAGATGTTTTGAATATTAATTATATTACTTCTTATATAAGTAATAAGAATGATCATGAGTGAATAGTGTAATTGTTTTTATTTCATGAATAACGGGTGTGTGTGTGTGTGTGTGTGTGTAGTCCGGAAGCGGTCTGATTGCGTAAGAGGATTAGTTTATTGTGTTGGAGTGTGTGTTGTGTGGATGAGCTGAGGAGCGTGTGTGTAAATGAGGGACGACGTGTGTCAGAAGTGGTGATCTGTCGCTCGTGTTGCTGTTCAGAGATTATAAAGACGTGGAAGCTGCTTTAAACGCGATGAAGAACGTGGCCCGGCTGATCAACGAGAGGAAACGCCGTCTGGAGAATATCGATAAGATCGCTCAGTGGCAGAGCTCCATCGAGGACTGGGAGGTAAAAACACACGACCGTCACCAAACCCAGCAGCACGTCACTGACTGTAGGAACCCGTGTGGAGCGCTGTTACAGGAGTTTTGTTGGATTATTGCAGGGCGAGGACGTTCTGAGTCGGAGCTCTGATCTGATTTTCTCAGGAGATTTAACCAAAATCTCACAGCCTCAGGCCAAAGGTCAGCAGCGCATGTTCTTCCTGTTTGATCATCAGCTGGTCTTCTGCAAAAAGGTGAGTACAGGAAGTCGTTCTGTTCGGTTTGGTGTCTGTTCTATGGACAGATAAACACACAGGCTCAGATAATCACTGCTTCCATCACTCACATGTAGAGAAAGTGTACAGTAAATCATGGGATTAAAACATTATTGCATTATAATGCTGTCTGATGTCCAGGATCTGCTCCGGAGGGACATTTTATATTATAAAGGACGCCTGGACATGGACCAGATGGAGGTGGTGGATGCAGAAGATGGAAAAGATAAAGATCTGAATGTGACGGTGAAGAACGCGCTGAAGTTAATATCTTCAGACGGAGCAGAGATTCATCTCCTGTGTGCTAAAAAACCCGAGCTGAAGCAGCGCTGGCTCCGAGCCTTCGCTGACGAGAGACAGCAGGTCCAACACGACCGAGACACGGGTGAGACGCCCACACCTGCGTGTTAGCCTTCTTAGAAAAGTCCAACACACCGTGTTCTTACTAACTGAAAGCAGATAATCTGTCGTTTTATATATATATATATATATCCTTACAAGATAAAGAATGTTTACTTCCTGTTTTTACTCAGCCAGCCAATCAGAACGGATTCTCAGCTTGAAAGGAGATCCTACAGGTTTATAAACTGACTGAAATATTTTCTCTTCACAGGATTTTCCATCACAGACATGCAGAAGAAACAGGCCATGCAGAACGTGTCGAAAAATCCTCCAGCTGGAAAACCCAAAGGTGATCATTACAGCACACACTCGCCACCTTTACGCTGTACACTGCTCCTCCAGCTTAAATACGCTCGCCAAATCAGTTCAGGTTTCTTTGCTAAGTGACATTTCGAATATAATTCACGTAACGCTGATCCACGTTCTCTCAGTAGTCTCATCTTCACCTGAATTTTCTCACCTGTTCCTCAGAAACTTGTTTTTCTCTCAAATGTTTAAGCAAATTAGTAAATCTCTTTTACCAGATTAGTTTATTTTTCATTTATAAAGATTACAGTATGTTATATTCTCCACACACACACACACACACACACACACACGCGTGTTGGTCCTGTAGTGAGGTGTTGATGTGATTTCTGTGCTCTTCCTCTCACCGTCACACTCCTCCTCTCCGTCATGATTTAGCGTTACACCACCTGCTGACTCTTAAAGCTCCACTTCTGCGCTCCAAAAGCTCCAAGTGCCTTCATTACCCAGAATCCCCTGGGCCTGCCTTCTCCTCCTCCCCCCTTCCTGAAGTTATAGCGCCCCCTGGTGTCCTGCGCAGGGCCATTTCCTGGGTCTCCTCTCAGAGTAGAGACCTGCTCCGATAGACTAGGGGTAATTATAACGAGTGTATAACTGTGTAATAACTATAATACACACTGTAATTACATTATAATAAACACCCATACGTTACATAACCTTTATATACATCATATACGTTATAAACCTTATAATAACAGCCTGTAAATATATATAACCCGTAACATTTAGTGTACTAACTGTAATATAACTCTATAACAGTGTAATAACTATACTATACCATATCTATTAACTCTAATATAAGCGTATCCTATAGTGAACTATATTAATATATTCTCTGTACTATTTAACTTTACTGTAGTATATTACAATTCTTTATAATATATTAAGAGTAAGGATATTTACTCTAACTAGGCCATAATTATAGCAATAATATTTTTTAATTTTAATATAAAATAGCCTACAGTGTAATAACTATATTATAATATATTCCCTATACTAATTTAACTTTACTGCATTATACTACAGTATATACACTTCATAGCACTTTATTAACTTTATATAACATACTACATAGTTATAATATATTAAATTTACTTCACTCCTGGGCACATAAACAGGCCAAGCCCAAAATGGCGAATATTGAGATTGTAATGGTGTTAATAACAGACGATTGGTGAGGAGATGAGGAGGAATGAAGCAGATGTTCCTGAGCCTCCACTCGCTGGCTTCCTTTCGCTGTTTGGGGAAAAGCTCGAAACAGCCAGATTCACTTGATTGAATCATGATGATGAGTAAAATGTTTGATGTAAAATGCAAACTAACACGTCTAGGTGTACAAACCTTTCCAAAAATATCTTCTGGCATGTTTCTTTTTTTAAAAGATTAGTCTGTAGAAGTCTATAGAAGTGAATTTCCCTGTTTCTAGCTTTTCCAAGCGGAGGCTCGGAAGCGCTCAGGACTCCATCTGTTCCATTCTTGCTCATTTTCTGTATTAACTATTAAAATATTAACGATAACACCGATTAAGTCCAGAGTACTGCATTAACTACAGGAGATCAGCTCCAGCATGTACTTTACACTGTTATAACTGAACTACTGCGCAGTTTTACCCACAGGACTGATGCTCGTCTATACAATAACACGCTGCAGTGCATTGTGGGATTTCACAACATGACCTAAACTATAAAAAACCCACAGAATTTCCCAAAAGTAGTGTATTAATGATTTATTAACTCTATCGAGTAACAGTTTGTTTCTGCCGTCTACCTCCTGTTTGTCCGTCTGAATCTAGCCTCTCTCTCTCTCTCTCTCTCTCTCACACACACACCCACACACACACGCGCACACACACACACGCGCACACACACCTTCCTCTCATCGACTGTGTGTGTGATGATATTAACCGTGTTCCTGTTCACCCGCCATCTTTAACCCCCACACTGCATCATGGGTACCGTTGAAACGTTCACAGTGCACCGAGAGGCTCCCGGATAAATCCCTAGGAACAGGCTGCGGATTTAGGAGTGTGCGCGCATGCGTGAACTTTGACCTCATGACCTCATCACAAGCTGATCCATTCCTGCTTTGACTCACAGCCTGATTAAAACCTCGCACGTTCTACAGCATCTCCAAACCAGCATCTGCTCATGACTGATAGAGAAAGACTGAAAGTGTGTGAACGTTGACCTCATGACCTTTCCCTTCTCTCTCTCTCTCTCTCTGTAGCGGTGACTCGTCCGTATTACGACCTGCTGTTGCGTCAGAAGCCGTCGGCGTTGCCCCAGCAGGTCATCATGCTCGCTGAACCCAAGCGCAGAAACTTCTGGCACAACATCGGCCGCCTGACGCCGTTCAAGAAATAAAACACGCCGCGACGGGACGTGCGCTTGACTTTACCACTAATCATTAACCTCCTTCAGCCGGCATGTGCACATCCTCGGTTTATATACTGCGACATGCTGTGACGTTTCCAGTGCACAGTTCTCATATCATCCATATTTCAGCTGAATAACGGAAAAACGCCTCCCGGGGAGCGTCGCATGTGTCCTTCTCCTCGTGCCTGAATTTGTGTTTCTGTTCAAGAACAATTTTTGTTTTACGTTTCCACGTGAATGCACTTTACGGGTCGGTTACAATCGAGACTGAAACGGGAGCCAGCCGTCTGTGTTTCATGATTAGCACGACGGCTAGATCTGCTAACGCACCGCGGCTAACGCGACTCCTGCTGCTCATCGTCCCACATGCTTCTGTTACCGATTCCTGAGCGTTTTTTTCTAAATTTATGTTCACGTCCAAAACTGGATTTTCTACATCATTTGATACGTGTGATGATACTGTTGTACTGATGTTTAAAAAAAATAGGCTTAAACATCGATTTCACACTGTTTCAATGATTACTGTATTGTTTTTATTTTTAAAGTGACAGTTTAGCCAAAAATGAATTGTACACAAACATCCTGATTTTATTTCTGCCTGAACTGTCGCCATGGTGTTGTCAGGTTTGTGCATCGTCCTCATTTGCATAATAACTCGTCTAGAACTCTTCTGAAGTGCCACTCGCAGAAAACAAAGACAAAAACGACAAAAACGAGTGGCCTGAACATGAACTGCTGTGAAAGCCGACGTTGTTGGACACTTTCGACCCGAGTGAGTGAGTGATCCGATCGCTCAGTGTAAATATAAATAAAGGGGTTTCACTGATAAAACAGTGTTATAATGATAAACTCTGTTTAACGACGTGACATCAGCTCTGTTCCTCACTGTAAACAGCACGACGCGTCTGATTGGCTCTCAGATAGCGCTACTGCTTCATTAATGAGGTGGGTTTGTAATTAGTGTTTTATTCCTCTTACACCACTGACCTTACAGCAGCTATAAACACTCGTCCCCTCACCAGCCTCTCTTCTCTCTCTAAGTTAATAAGACAAAAAACATCGCAGCTTGTTACACGTTACTGAGAAACCGCAAGGAAGCGTAAACTCCTCTGTCCTGAAGACGTCGGGAAAAGATGTCGAAAAAGTGCTGACACTGGAGACTCCTTCCATACACAAAATACGCACAAGTATCAAACAATCAAATAAAACAAAATAAAAACCTGCTTTCTAATGAATCTAATGAAAGCCTCCAAAACCCCTCTCCTAAACAAACAAACAAACAAACAAAAAAACAAACACCTCCCAAAAAATCCAAATAAATCCTAAAATCAACCTACAAAAAACGTCAGTAAACACTCCCTCTCCATTCAAAAATATATTCTTAAATTGTTCAAAATTAAAACTAAAAACCCTTTAAAATACACATAATACTTTAAAAACTTATAAATAAATAAATAAATAAATAAGCAAGCCTCCAAAAATCTACACGAAACTAAAAAACACGTCTCAATAAATAAATCAAACTTTAAGAAACGAAATAAAACAGAATGAGATGAAAATGCTGCTGAACTCTTTCCAGGTCGAAACCTATAAACTGATGTAATAAAACACTTCATATGAACGTACACAATTCCACTCATCGTTATTGTTTTTTATTCCTGAAGCAGTCACAAGCTGCAGCGTTTCACGTCACCCTTCACGTCACCCGTCACGTCACCCTCACGGGCAGTTTCACGTGTAGAGAGCGCGTGTGTTTCAGACCTGAGCTAAAAACAGACAGTAACCAGGAGTCCAGATTAAATCGTGCGTCTCCGGGCGTTTACTGTTCATTATGGCCAAGAAAAATCATTAAATGTGTAATATATTCAATTTAAAACACACACACACACACACACACACACACACACACACACGAGCCACGGGAAATGGACGTGTTGAACAGATGTTCTTTATATTCACAGATTAAGCACCGGTCCTGCAGTCAGCAGTGTGCTCATTCCACTTTAATGAACTTTAATGTGACCTTAAACAGCCAAGGGCACTTAACCAAGGGCACTTAACCAAGGGCACTTAACCAAGGGGACAAGACGAGGGAAAGTCAACAAGGGCGTGGTTTAAAAAAACAAACAAAAAAACAAAAAACAGGAGTACAATCATGATCTCTTCCATAATCTCATCTCTCACACACACCTAGTGTCCAAAACAAACAGTAATAATCATTACATTTGGCATTATAACCACCTGATATATTTATTAAAGCGTTATAACATGTTATAGCACTCTGGATTAGCTCTAAAGTCACACACGCTCAGTAGAAAATAATTCTTTATGGCACGTTAATGAAATGCTAAAGTCTGTTTTTTGGCTACTCGCGAGCAAACAAGGCACAAACACAGAGTGAAATGACACAGACAGGTTGGAGTGTGTGTGTGTGTATGTGTGTGTGTGTGTGTGTGTGTGTCTCTCAGATGAGCAGCTCCAGGTAAGTGATGGGTACTTTGCCTCTCTGGTGTCCTCTCTCCCCCATCAGCCAATCAGAATCCAGGCCTGGCTCGCTGCTCACTGTGATCACCTGACACACACGATACACGTTTATTACACACGGATGGAGGACTTTAAAAGTGTGTGTAGGTGCGTGGGTGTGTGTGTGTATATTTTCTTATGGACCTGTTCTAAAGACAGTGCTCAGCGCCCCCTGCTGGTGAACTCCAGTCAAAGCAGCTATTATAACCTATTTGCTGTGTGTCTACAAACCAAAGGATTTTCTTACAGATTGAAAAATACAGCAAATAAATTTCTGTTTGATGTTAATTAGACTAATTGGCTAAATCAACCGGAATGATCCAAGATCTTCTCCATAAGAAGGAATTTTTATAAAAGGAGCTCATACAAGATGCAAAATAAAACATATCTGAGAAGACAAGCGAAAAACCTTTAAAAACAAAAATTAAACAAAAAGCAGAATTTCTGTTAAACTTTACAGAATAAGTGTTAACTGTGTATTAAATGTACGTTTAGGTGCATAAGGGAAAGTCTGTAAGGATGACTCGGGTAAGGAGGCGTGGCTTTTCACAGTTTAAAGGTGTAAAGTCTGTAAGGATGACTCGGGTAAGGAGGCGTGGCTTTTCACAGTTTAAAGGTGTAAAGTCTGTTAGGATGACTCGGGTAAGGAGGCGTGGCTTTTCACAGTTTAAAGGTGTAAAGTCTGTAAGGATGACTCGGGTAAGGAGGCGTGGCTTTTCACAGTTTAAAGGTGTAATTGTGCTTTAAAGGACGTTTATAAAAATGAATCTTAAAGGAAGTGTTTGTGTAAAAGCGTCTCTCACCTCGTCGGCCAATAGGGACAGCTCGCTGCTGCAGGCGGCGTCGTAATCGTACAGCACGCGCGCTCGGCGTGGGCCGCAGGAATTACGCAGCTCGTTAAGGCTCGGGGAACTCTGACCCGGGGTCACGGTGGGGGTCGGGGTCAAGGTCGTGGCCAAGGTCGCAGGGACAGAAATTCCAGCAGAGGAGGCAGCAGGCTGATTATTATTGGAGGAGAAAGCTGAAGGAAAACTGCAAGAGGGAATCGTTCATCATTAACTCTCAGTCTGCAACCGAGGACGAGAATGAAAGAAGAAAAAGAGCATTTCATATGATTTATGGTTTAATTAAGGAATCAAAAAGAGTCAAGAAGAAGAAAGGGAAAAAGAAAGAATGAAAAGAGGAACAAAAGAACAGAAAACAGGTGAATAAAAGAGCAAGAAATGAATTTTATTCACAATTCAAGTAAAGATTCAGGAAGCAAAGAAAAACATTTAATATGCTGTAGGACTGAAACTCAGCAGTACTGTGTGTGTGTGTGTGTGTGTGTGTGTGTGTGTGTGGGTGTGTGTGTGTGTGTACATGAGAGAGAAAGAGAGAGAGTGTGTGTGTGAGAGAGTGTGAGTGTGTGTATGTGTACGTGAGAGAGTGAGTGTGTCTGTGTGTGTGTGTGTGTGTGTGAGAGATTGTGTGAGTGTGTGTGTGAGAGAGGAGTGAGAGTGTGTGTGTGTGTGTGTGTGTGTGTGTGTGAGAGAGGAGTGAGAGTGTGTGTGAGAGAGTGTGTGTGTGTGTGTGAGTACACACTGACCTGCCGAGCTGTTTCTGTAGATTGACCATGTACTGATAACACTGAGCGTAATACACAGCCTGAGCGTCGACAAAATCACTCAGACACCTCAGGTGATGAGCCTGACACACACACACACACACACACACACACACACAAACACACACAGTATTATTATTCTTCTTCCTTGGCAGCATGCAGTCCACTGTAATGAACACAGATTTGTGTGTGTGTGTGTGTGTGTGTTGCTGGATTAGATGTTCACTATAAACAGAAGATGATGAGCGTACGTACGTGAGTGCTGCTGATTCCCTCCAGCAGTAACCTGGTGATCTCCGCCTGGCGATCAAACTCACTCTGAGCTATCCTCAGCTCCGTCTCTGCCTGAGGAACACACACACACACACACACTTCTAATTTCACTTTAACGTCATATATACAGACGAATTAAGCGATTGCAGACATCATATCGATCACAGAACAGAATAAATCAGTCCTGAACATGGAGAAGAACACGGGAAGAACACGGAGTTCAGCCATGTTCACTCTTACCTGCTTGATCTCCTGAGCCCAAAACTGGTCAGCATTGAGAAACAGGAACACGGTTTTATCAGACCACGATTTAATTTGAGAGGAAAAAAAATATATGCAACCATGCAGCTAACTTCAATACTTCATCCACTCTAAGGTCGTTTTCACACTTGGGTTTCTTTCTCTGAGAGTTTGGGACATTTGGTGACGTGTGGAAGCTGCGGTTCTGCCTGGGAGAGCTCCAGAGAAGCTCTCCGTGACTCGTTCATCTCGTCATCTAACTTCCTGTTTAAAGCGTCGTGACGGCAGGAAAAGCGTTTTACACTCCGCGGAGAAGACAGAACGCCTTACTGATTTTTACACCAGCACTAAAAACACTTCAAACGTCAACGAAGCTATTGAAGAAAAACTAGTTTGGACATTTGACCTTGCTGTGACCTTCACCTGGTTTGGATCGATTCCAAAATGTAATCAGTTCATCTGCTGGTTATGATGATAATTCCATATAAATCCTACAAACATTCAATCGCTCACTCTCAGACGGACGCACGGAGTGAAGAACATGCTGAGCTTTCCGGGTGGGAGGGACATACTCTCTCTAACCTGTCAATCACAGAGACACCAGCCAATCATGGATGCCTGTGAGCTCATGTATGTAGAAGAGGGTAGATAGCAGATATGACAGTCGTATAACAGGAGAGAACTGACAGATGACCAAACTAGGAAGAAAATAGGAGAACTGATGTGTTTTCTTCTCCAAAAAGGGTTTTAGCTGGACGCTACTCTTAGTCCCTGCCCTCGTGAACTAGCCTGAGGATGTGTTTATGCTAAAGACGACAAAACACTTCGTCAGTCGCGCTGGATAAAGACTAAATGCTGCAAAAGTGAAGGTGTGAGTGTTTACTGAGAACATCATGGAAATCACGCTCATCGTTTGCGGGGATTCCTGTGCGACGACACGCCAGGCCACGCCTCCAAAAAAAAGTGCTGAATGAAATTTTTTTTTTTTTAAATCATAGTGCCTACCATTTTGTGCTGAAAGCGAGTCTGTGACTATAAGCCCCGCCCCCTGACGAGCTCAGAATCGGTCCTGGGTGTAGACTGAAGTGTGAAAACGGCCTTGTTCATCAGCTATCGAAAACTAAACCTAAAAATACACATTCTTCATGATTATATCAGTTACCAGAGCACGGATACACACAACGCAACACGATAAAGGGGAACTCATTTTCAGGAAATGGAGTAAAGAATCAGAAGGTTTAAGAAAGAAGAAGGAACACTAAGTGATTGGGTGAGATAACCTCACACACACACACACACACACACACACACACACACACACACACACACACACAGAAAGGCCCAGACAAACCTTCAGCCATTTGACATGCAAGAAGGAGAGCATGTAAGAAAACACGTACTCCTCTCCTGGCGAGGGGGCGGAGCTAAACTCCTGCTCGTTAAAGCACAGGATAAAACACAAGTGGGTTAGAAAAGAGGAAGAACATGTTATTAGAGAAGAGCATTGTAGACTTGATCTTAGACAAGTGTGTGTGTGTGTGTGTGTGTGTGTGTGCCATTTCCTATTGCAGAATAGATAACGGACACTGGGAGAAATAAATGTAAAGAAATTTATTAGCGAACACATCAAGCAAGTGTTTGTTTGTTTGTTTATTTATTTATTTATTCCACAGCGTGGATGAAATCTCAAATCTGATTGGTCAGAAGGTGTGCATTATTTCTGTGTGACAGCACGGATCACTCTTACTGTAACATGATCGACAGGTTTATGTTAATGCGCTCGTTCTAATACGTTATCGTTTCCATAGTAACAGCTCGTTCACAGGGCTCCACGTAAACTAGTAATATTGATAATAAAAAATCGATTTAAAGAACGTGTTGTCGTTTGACGAGGTAATACACAGAATCTTTAACATGTAGGGAAGGAGTCTCCAGTGTCAGTGCTTTATAACAATTAAACTTTCCCAGTGAAGGAGAGAGTTCAGGACAGAGGAGTCTACACTTTCTGGTTTCATAAGAGAGAGAGAGAGAGGGAGAGAGTGAGATTGGGCGGTGGGGAGGTGGTGAGAGAGACAGGGAATGAGTGGGGGAGAGAAAGAGAGAGAGAGAGAAAGAAAGAGAGGGAGAGAGAATGGTGATAGAGAGAGAGGGTGTGTGAGAGAGGGGGAGAGAATGGGGGGAGAGAGGGAGAGAGAGAGAGAATGGGGGGAGAGGGAGGGAGAGAGAGAGAGAGAGACAGAATGAGAGAGAGGGAGAGAGAGGAAGGGAGGGAGAGGGAGAGTGTGTGAGAGAGAAGGAGGCAGAGAGATGGAGAGAAGGAAGGAGAATGAGAGAGAGGGAGAGAGGAAGGGAGAGAGAGAGAGGGTGTGTGAGAGAGAGGGAGGGAGATAGGGAGAATGAGAGAGAGGGAGAGAGGGAGAATGAGAGAGAGGGAGAGAGAGAGGGAGAGAGAGACAGAGAGAGGGTGTGTGAGAGAGGGTGTGTGAGAGAGAGAGGGAGGGAGAGAGAGAGGGTGTGTGAGAGAGAGAGGGAGAGAGAGAGGGTGTGT
>JAKKZN010000021.1:17763026-17776294 GCA_033441825.1 Pangasius elongatus
GAGCGGGACTGAGGAAGCGCGCGCAGTGAGCGGATGATGGATGCGCAGAGGTGCAGGACGCGGCCGTGGCTTTGGCATCGCGGTGTATCGGTTCTCCTCACCGTATCGGTGTTCCTGCAGACAGCGTGTGTGAGAGCAGGTAAGAAAAGATGATTTAAAAAAAAATGTGGTAGAAGTTTAAAAATCCGAGTATAAACCTGCAGCAGATGAGTGGAGAGCTGCGCGGTACACCGCCCTGTCTGCGGTACCGCGATACCCCTGACTCCGGCGATACCGAAATATCACCGTCTCCGATATAAACCCGCTCCACACTCACTCATCCCCAGACTCCTGCTGTGCAGAGCTCGCGCTCACTTCAGCTGAGCCACAAATCCCCAGAGTTACACCTTTATCTATCTTCCTCCAGGCTCTGAAGCGCGACTCTTTCTCGAGTTCGTGTTAAATTTATCGTTTTGTTTTATTTTATTTGATTAATATTTTCACAGTAGTCCTGAAAGTGTGTGAAACTTTCCCTCTAATACTAATAACTAATCTGCGTCGCATTTTTATAATAAACAAACGTCTTTGTGGTCACTCGCTCGTCTTCTGATTCATTAATGAAGGATTCATTTGGGGTTTTTACTTTTCCTCATCAGAGACATCACCTTCAGTGTGTATGATTAATCTGAGAAGGTGTGTGTGTGTGTGTGTGTGTGTGTGTGTGTGTGTGTGTGGTGGATCTTAAAGCTGCAATTCTGTCCATTAATTTATTTTGAAAGATGACAGAAGCACAGTAAAGGTGCAGATGTTCAGGTCCTGCTGTCTGAGTGTGTGAGATCACAGATCATCAGATCACACTCGTCCTCCGTCTCGTCCTCCGTCTCGTCCTCGCTGCTCTGGGTGTTGTTCCTGCCTGATGTCATTATCAACTCTTTGGAAAAAAAAAGCATTCATTAAAAGTAGATTTTTTCTTCCTGTCTGGTTTAAATCTGAGATTTGACTCTGAGTTTGTGTTTGTTTGCTTTAATTGGCTCCGTATTGAGCCGCAGGGTTAAAGCGGTGGAAGTGGGGAGCCCTGCTGTAAAACTGGGCTGGGCCTTTGCGAGCGGAGCTGTGGTTAGAGTCACGCATGTGGCCCGGCGGCGTGGGCTCACAGGTACACGCTTAACAAAATAAAAGTGCACCAGCGAAGAAGAATTCTTTAGGGAAACAGCGAGGCTTTGGCCAGCACACTCAGGAAACCTTTACACAGTGTCGTGTTCAGAAGCTTCTCTGCACTTATTAATGTATTAAAAGTGTTTATTTTATAAACGTTAGAGCTTCTGGAAAGTTTGAGTTATTAATCTAAAATAAAAGCGTGTTTGTGGCTAAAATCGAGTTATTTTCAGCTGGTCACTAAAGAGTGAACCCTTCTGTACAACTTTATTTATTAAAATATATTAATTTTATCAGCACTAAAGAGCTCCTGGGATACTGGAGCAATGAACTGTGAGGTATAAAGAAAAACAAAAAGAAAAGAAAGAAAGTTTTTATAGTTTTATTTCTTTTTATTTTTAGCAGCTTTTAGATGCTGTAGAAAGAGTTGTTATTTTTACTGTTATTTTATTTTATTTTATTTTATTTTATTTTATTTTATTTTAGGAATTGTCTTTTATCCCTGAAAGTCTGTTCTGTCTCACAGACACTTTTTGTAGCATTTTTTTGTTAATGTTGTGTTGTTTTTATCCGTTTTTGGGAGCATGTAGAAGGCAGAGATGTGAGTGTAGAGCTGTAAAAAGCGTAGTTGCATTTATTGTTATTTTGAAGTGTTATTGCTTTTATTGGTGATTTTCTCTAACAGCAGGTTTATGAATGACATCAGGAACGGATTAGCTTTATTTCCTGAGTTCCACCGCGTGTGTGTGTGTGTGTGTGTGTGTGTGTGTGTGTGTGTGTGTGTGTGTGTGTGTGTGTGTGTGTGTGTGTGTGTGCGCGCGCGTGCACCGTTTCTCCACACTAGCCTGGTTCCCACTGAAGGCCCATAAAGGGTGGGGGCCAGTCGGCGGGGTTCTGGGGGGAAAAGATGGAAAGTTTTTCCCTCCACCGTCTTTAACGCAGCATGCGGCGCTCATATGGTTCCACCGGCTCGTATCTCACTCCGCTTCTCCAACCTGCTCAGGAAGTGATGCGCTGCGTGGACTTTTATCCACTTATCTGAATTATTAATTCTTTCAGGAAGAACCACAGACACTAATTTCCTTCTTTAGTTAAAAAAAAAAACCTTTCAGCTTTAGGTTTAATCACAGGAACTGGGTTTCATTAAACCTGAGCTAATCACACATCTGTCTGAAAAACGCTTCCTCCTGCTAGCGTTATGCTGCTAGTTAGCACCTAGCTGGCTAGTTAGTGTTCGCTAGAAATCAAGAGCTCTTGAAGGTTCTCATGGAGAGACTCTGGAAGAACCCCTTGGGGTGCAAATATTTTTGTGGTGCTTTGTTTTGGTGCTTGGACTTTTAGTGTCTTAGAGAAAGGGTTCTTTAAGGGTTCATTAGATAATTAAAGGTTCTTAGCTTCAGAAAAGAGCTCTACCCGGAACCCTTTAAGCGTTCCCCGACGAGGACCGCCAGAGAACTTTTAATGATCCAAAAGCTTCACGAAAACACTTTTTTATTTATTTATTTATTTATTTTTTGGCTCTAGCATTAGCCCGTTATTTAGCGCAGTAGCTGTCTGGGATTAATGAATCCTCTCTGACCTCAAACTATTAAAGTTATCCAGAGTTCGGTTCTAAAGTCTCGTGTTCCAGATGTGGGGAACCTCAAGGAAGTAAAGACGGCGTGATTACGTCCTTATCCACGCAGCTGTGTTTAGCCGGGTGAGTTATTGCAGTCCAGTTCTAATAAAACACTCGAGTGGAGCAGTGTGTGTGTGTGTGTGTGTGTGTGTGTGTGTGTGGAACCTGCAGTCGTAAATCTACGCAGTGAGTCTTTATTACATCATGAAGCTCTCTGATGTCACACACACAGCGTGATGATGCTAATCTCCTCACGTTTACACGTTTACGCACCACACCACGCTCGGTTCTCGCTGTTAGCGTAAATTAGCGTGTGTCTGTTAGCATGGATATGCAAGCAGGAGGTGTTTTATTTAGCCGTAAATCCTCACGGGTGTCATTTCCTCACACTGCCCTCTAGTGTTCCACTCCGGCACTGCCATCAGCTCTCCGTCACATCACATCGCCTCGCTCCGAAACCACGACTCCACACACTCTTCAGGGGCTCAGTGGAGAACTAAGGGTTCTTATCTTAAAAAACTCATTCTGCTCGGAAACGTCTCTGGTGTAGGATTCGACGTAGAACCTTGAAGGGTTCCATCACAGAGACAACCAAAGAACCGTTCAGGGTTCTACATTTTCTAAGCTCCATAAGATATATAAATCAACCTCTTGCTAGCATGAGCTTGTTATTTAGCACAGTATCTAGTAGTTCAGTTAGTGTTAGCTAGAAGCTTGGAACCATTAAGGGTTCTCCCAGAGGGACGTCTGAAGAACCCATAAGAGTGTCTTTTGTTTTTGTAGAGAGAGTGAAAAGTGAACGTTTGTTTTCAGTTGAATTTTATTTGTATAGCGTTTTAACAGTGGACATTGTCACAAAGCAGCTTTACAGAAACAGAAATTGTTTTCTTTCGGTGCTCGAAACACTTTCAGGGTTCTTTAAGGGTTCAAAGGGTTCTGAGATTCCAGGAAAAGGTTCTACTGGAACCGTATCCAGTGGAGAAAGCACTCTGTAGTAGGGTTCTGTGTAGAACCTGAAACTTTAATGTTCCCCCAGAAGGACAACCAGTTTCTAAGAGTGTAAGCTTTATAAGAAGCTTTATAAATCCAAAAGTCTCTTCTTGCTAGCATTGCTTGGTAGGTACCGGCAGTAACTAGCTGGCTAGTTAGTGTTAGCTAGTAGTGTTAACTTAGAACCCGTAAGAGTTTCTACAAATGAGCATTCGGAGAACCGTTAAGAGTTGTGCAGTTTCCAGAAGTGTGCACTTATAACATCACACTACAGTATTCCAGTGTGGAAGTAAAACTCTCGGGTTCTTCAGGGTTCTTCAGGGTTCCTCAGGGTACTTACGTGTTCTCAATCTTCCATGAAAGGGTTCTGCTTGGGACCCTGAGAGGTTATGAGCATTAAGAAGAAAATAATGAGCAATAATTTGGAGTTTGTTCCACACACTCACCCAGTTAACACACACACACACACACACACTCTCTCTCTCTCTGTCTCTCTCTCTCTCTCTCTCTCTCTCTGTCTCTCTCTCTCTCTCTCTCTCTCTCTCTCTCTTAGAAAAGGCTTCTTTAAGGGATCTTTGGGTAATTAAGAGTTCTAAGCTTCTAAAAAAGGATCTTCTTGGGAAAGCAGTTTGTTGCAGGGACTCTAGAACCTCCCAGAGATTTAATCAAAGGTTTCTTGTCATGTCTGTGATTTTCTTTTTTGACTAAAGGATGTTGAAATTTCTGGTTTTAAAGCTTCACAGCTGTAAAAAAACAAACAAACAAACAAACAAAAAAAGAGCAGATTGGATCCAGCAAAGAAACAGGAAGTGAAGTGTTTTCTCTGCTTTGATAAGAGTTCAGTCTCGAGTCATTAGTCAGCGAGAATACACCGTTCTCCCCGCTCTCTCTCTCCCTCTCTCTCTCTCCCTCTCTCTCTCTCCCCGCTCTCTCTCTCTCTCTCTCTCTCTCCCTCTCTCTCTCTCTCTCTCTCTCTCTCTCTCCCTCTTTCACACACTCTCTCTCATTCACTCTCTTTCTCTCTCTCGCTCTCACTCACCCACTCCCTCACTCTCTCTCTCTCTCTCATTATTTCTCTCTCTCTCATTCTCACCCACTCTCTCACTATCTCTTTCTCTCTCTCTGTCTCACGCTCACGCACTCTCTCTCATGCTCTTTCTTTCTCTCCCCCTTCATTATCTCTCTCTCTCACACACACACACACTCTCTCTCTCTCTCTCTCTCTCTCCCCCCCCCACCCACAGGGAACAGTTTCCAGTGAGACTAATAAAGACAAGTGATGATAACATGCAATAAGAAGTGAAATCAGCGTAGATTTTATTATCGGTGAACTTCAGAGCGCTCGTTTTGTGCTGATTTGGGATATTGCCGTTTTTAAGAGCTTCTGTGCGTGCGGTCAAACTGAGCCGCCAAATCTGCACATCTGGAATATATGAGGCTTTTAGGTATGCAGACACACTGGAAGGCATTTCTGAGGCACACAAAGAGACCTTCAGTTCACGCTGGAGAATAGAGAGGGAGAAACACACACACACACACACACACACACACACAGAGGTTCAGGATAAGAGTTACAGACTATTAGCCACAGTGATTTCAGGGTGTGGACCCGCGCTAGTCTGGACTTTTTACTGGACTTAAGATTACAGTGGCTCATTTTTTCAACCACGCAGGATTTATTAAAATTCCACAGACCTGCTCACCTTAACAATCTCCTACTGCACACTTTCCTCACCTTCTCTCTGATATTTACTGCCTGATCTCCTTCTCTCAGACACACAGTAACAGGAATGTGATTTTTTATAGTTATTGTTAATCTCTGAGATAAAACGTGGTGTGTGGAGCTGGTATGCGCCTCCGTGCCGAGGCTTTAATGCCTTCAGTATGCTCTGTAAAACCAAACCCACGACTTCACCTGGCCCTTTATGTGGAACAGGAAATGGGAGATCAGCACTTCCTGTTTGCCATATGGTAAAGTCAGCACACCAGCTCACGTTACACACGTTTAAGATGTTTGAGCCGTGAGCCGAGAGCGACCAGACGATCGAATAACTAAATGAAATCCTACGTACACGAACAGTCGCACTGTAAAATCTATCACATCTCGGGTTAAACACTAATCACATTTTCACATTTTTATATATTCAAAGGCCAGAAATCCACATTCACGCTGATTCACATGAATAAAGTTTCACTTATTTTGAGCCTGAAGTTAAAAAGAATACTGTTTTATTATTAGATTGTTTGAATCTGTAGCTAAAACACACAGTCAGTGGCGTTTCATGTCCTGGTGTGTGTGTGTGTGTGTGTGTGTGTGTGTGTGTGTGTGTGTGTGTGTGTGTGTGTGTGTGTGTGTGTGTGTGTGCGCTCAAAACCTCTTCTGAGATTAGAGCAGATCCCCTGCAGTTTGTAACAGAGAGGTAACGGTACACACCACATGCTGTCCTGTGTGTTAGCATTAGCGTGGAGGTTGTTTGTAAGTGCACTGGGTTAAAGTCTGTTCTAGTGGAATGTGAAGTCAAATAATGATCCAATCATTTATTAATCAAATAATCCAATCAAAAAAAAAACAAATAATCATCTAATCTCCATTCTTCCAAACCTGCACTCGGACATCCACCAGGCAAACCTTAACGTAACCACGGAAACGCTCACCCGATCTGATCACCTGAGGAAGTCCGGGCTGAAAAGACGAGTCTAATCTCCCAGTGAGAACTTCATTATTCACTCCCGAGACTTATTATAAATGAGCACTAAACCTTTAACACCTTTTTTAAAACTTTAAACCTTTACCAATGACAGTATGAGTAAAGGCTTAAAAAATCACGAGACTGGATTTGCGTCTCGCTGAAGCGAGTGTTTCGAGCTGTGCTGGAGTTATTACTGTACTATTAATAAACACGTCTTCCTCATAAAACACGCTGTTCAGCCACGTGACTGGCTAATAAAACGCCCACACACTCTCTCTATACTCTTTTAAGGTTCTTCAGTTGTTGTTCTTCTGGAGGAACCATTAAAGTTCTTTGTAGGACCATAAAACGCCGACTAGAACCCTGTCGTAACGCTGAGAGCGCTTCATTATCCGGCAGACGCGAACGACAGAGATATCATATCACGATGCTTCTAGACGTTTCCACGACCCCCGGCGTGTATCTGTATAAGAGCAATCACACGCTTGGGGAGGTGCTGCTGTAGGAAAGTAATCAGCTACAGGGGTGGTGTGTGTGTTACCGCTCTGAAGTCGATTATTTTCCTGTAACAGCACCTCCCCAAGTGTTTTATTCCTCTTATATCACCGCAGCTTTTCAATAACTACAGTTAATGATCGACGTCATACTTCTGATCCGTTTATAGTTATGTTTAATGTGGGACTTTGGTGAGACAGGTTAGTTCCTGTTGTCGCTTACGTTATAGCAGCTGTAAACAGACTCCTTCAGTAAAGGTTAATTAAATGCTTCCTTACGGAAAACTTCAGCATATCAAAAATTACACACGTTTTTATTCCGTTTAATATCAGTGGAGCATCCGCTGTACACGTCCCTGTGAACGAGCCGTTACTATAGAAACGATAACGTATCCGAGCGAGCGCATTAATATAAACCTGCGCTACTGTCAGAGCCGCTGTTATAGAGAACTAATCAACACCTCCTGACCAGTCAGAGTGCAGAACTCAGCAGCGCTTTTCAGACATTAGCAAGGGGTTTTTAGTGCTAAAATATTCTCCCAGAACAGAAGGTTCCACCCGAGTCGGTGCTGTAAATAAGGCGTAGAGCTGCACAGATTTGAGTCCTCAGGTTGGATCTTACACAATTCCACACAGGCCAGAATCCAGGCTGCTTCTGTTTCCAAGTTTAAAAGCCCTGTGAGTTGGAATCCAATGGGATTTCATGGAAAATAACTTCTTTAGCCATGCTAAAATAAAACCCTGTCGAAGTTTGTCTGGAAATGAGCTGATGTTCATTTATCCAAGAAAGAAAGATGAATTATCTCCAGCGTACGCTTGTGTATGTGGTTTACTCTCCTCGAGAGTTGGAACGTGAGACTTCCTGTCAATTTGCTGACCAGGAGACACGTGAAAATGTATTATTCCCTGATTTCATCAGACGTGAAAATGTATTATTCCCTGATTTCATCAGACGTGAAAATGTATTATTCCCTGATTTAATCAGACGTGAAAATGTATTATTCCCTGATTTCATCAGCAATCGGTTTGTAACGAGACGCTCACGACTGCACAATTTAAAATCTGCACATTTTTTAAAAAACCTGAACGGAAACCAGAATTTCACATTCTTATAGTGTGAGGAGAGCGAGTGTGTGTGTGTGTGTGTGTGTGTGTGTGTGTGTGTGTGTGTGCTGGTCTCTCCATTGGCTGCGTCCCAAACTACACAACACTGTATTTAGTACACGGCAATTTATTATGGTAGAGTTGTGGTTTGGAGCCGGCCGGTTAGCGAGAAATCGCCTACACTCAGTTTAGAACTCTAAGAACCTTTAAGTTGGTCTTCTGAAGGAACCCTGCAGCGGAGTGAGTCCATCAGCGAGAGCCAAGTTAGAACCTGCTTATTTTTGGAAGCAAAGAACCCTTAATTGTACACTAGATCCAATAAAATGCCCACATGATACTTTTGAGTACTGTTCAAAAACGGCGATTTGGGACACAGCCCACGATTGTGTGTGATTGGCTGTCGCTCCTGTGATGATGTCATCTCTGTGCCCTTCATCAGGATCTCCAGCAGAACAGTAGCTGAAGAAAACATGACCAAAATGTCCCTTTTTTCCTCTAATGACTTTTGCTTTGCGTTTGCAGAAGTGCGTCGTTATTCCTCTAAGAGCGCGTGAGTGAGGGATTGATGACGTTGATTAGTTCGCTCTGTTTTCACTGCGCCAACGTTACTGTCGTCTTCCAGACCGCACGCCCTCACCCCATTCATCAAACCCCAGCTCTCATCTTCTCTCTCGTGATGCTGAGCATCAGAGAAGCAGGACGTGAGCGTGATGTTGCTCTGAGGCTCAGTGTTTCACCGCACCTCGCTCCGCACGTCCACGTTAATCACGCCGTAAATCTGCTCTCTTTAACACCGTGACCGTTTGATGGAGGGGCACAAATTATCGGTTAGTGCCGGATGAAAACGGCAGCAGAGTTTTAATCACAGCAACATGCAGAACATCTCGTAAAGCGTGGCGCCTGTGGAGCGATGACGGCGTGGGGCGGCTCACTCACCAGACTTTAAACCCACACAGCAAGATAACATCGTCTGTTTAGCGTTTAGAAAAACACACGTGTGAACGTTTCCTTTAAAAAAACAAAACAAAACATGAATCTCTCATTTTTATCTCAGTGATGACCAATATGAACAATCCTGATGTTCATGGAGAACCAGCATTCCTTCAGGAGGAAATGAAATGGAACAGGATATAGAGGATAAAGAGAACTCCACGTTTATTTACACTTCCCTCGCTGAGGATTAAACAGACTCGCAGAGCGACTTACGAAAAAATGCTGGATTCCAGAGAAGCCGAGTTCCTGTCACCAGCCTGAAGATGAGTTTCCTCTAGCAGCGCTTCCCCTTGTGTTTTATTCCTCTTACACCACAGCTGATTACAGCTATTAGTTACGTTTAATGTTGTGGAACACCAGTGAGACGAGTGAGTTCCTGTTGTCACTTACGTTACAGCAGCTGTAAACACTCGTTCCCTCACCAGACGCTCTTTATTCTCTCTCTCCAAGTTAATAAGAGAAAAAAATGCAGCTTGTTACCGAAAGTTACAGCTTTAATATACCTCTGACTGTTACACAGCGCTGACACTGGAGACTCCTTCCATCAGTGTTACATAAACGTCTCCTTACAGAAAACTGTTTATTATTAGAGGAGCGTCCGCTGTACACGTCTGAACACGTGCATTAACATAAACCTGTGAGCTGCAGCTGCACTACTGTCAGAGCTGCTGTTATAGAAAATTAATCAACACCTTCTGACCAATCAGAGTCCAGCATTCTGTCTTTCTGTGTGTGTGTGTTTCTGGTCTTGAGTGAATCATGTTAAAGTGTTGAGCAATTATGGAGTTTTTGTTGTAAAGCTGTCTCAGGTTTAATATAATCTGTGTGCGTGCGTGTGCGTGCGTGTGCGTGCGTGTGCGTGCGTGTGCGTGCGTGTGTGTGCGTGTGCGTGCGTGTGTGTGGAAGCTGTACAATACAGTGGGCAGGAAACACTGAGAGAACAATCAATCAGCATTAGAGCTACTGAACAGCACATCTGGAACCAACAAGCGTGTGTGTGTGTGTGTGTGTGTGTGTGTGTGAGAGACCATCCAGTCTGTAAGACATTAGCAAGATAAGACTACTGAGCATTTGTTTGTGATGCTGTACAGCTTTTCCTGCTGCTACTCAAAGAATTCACGCCATCTTACCCTGGGATCTGTCTGACTCGAGCCCTTCCCAACTTCCCCTTGGTCACTTCCCCTTGGTCACTTCCCCTTGGTCACTTCCCCTTGGTTGAGTGCCCTAGTTTATCTTCAGGGCTGTATTACTGTATCAGGTGCAGTGAAGTGTGTTAGATGAGCAGCAGATGAGGAATCCGTGTCCCGCTTCTGAGCTTGATGTCATTTCATGACTTTCCATTGCACTTTTCCAACTTGGACGTTTTCCGACGTTCCGAGTTCCAAGACATTACTGACTTTCCCAAAGCGCTGCAAAATGTTCCCAAATAAAGAGAACTTGCCCTTTTTCCAGCGCCAATTTAAAGCATCAGTCCTTGGCCTGGCAGTGCTGACTCAGCCGTGTGTGATGGCAGTAACCGCTGCGCGTTTATTAGAGAACTTTAGCTGTAGCTCTGTTTCAGTTTATTTGCTAAAATTGTCTTAAAATGTTCCTGTTGAAATTCACGCATGCAAGCCCCGCCCCCTGTGGGCAACACTCACGGCTTTATTCCTCTTACACCACAGCAGTTTGCTAACTATTGCAAATTTTTCTTTATTAAAGAATGGTACATCATTTCTATTAAATGTTACATTTAATTTGAGTTTATTTGTTTTTGTTTTGTTTGTTTTATTTCGTTTTAATTGCCCGTCTCTAAATACATCCTCTTCTGGAACATAAATGAAAGCCGTTACTCGTGTCCTCCTGTAGTGCGCACTACTTACTCGTGTCCTCCTGTAGTGCGCACTACTTACCCGTGTCCTCCTGTAGTGCGCACTACTTACCCGTGTCCTCCTGTAGTGTGCACTACTTAGCAGACTTGTTGCTTGAGTCTCTATATTTATACAATAATATAAGTATAATAATCATTTAAATATGATCTTTTATTCTGACAGTTAAATAACGTAAACTTCGTCACTGCAGCAGAAATCTGTCACGCTTCACGCTCGTTAAAGGAACCGAGCCAAGCGCGGAAAGCGTCGCGGTTTTGTCAGTAGACTTTTAGTAAAATCTGAAGTTCTTCTGCTCCTGTTCGCAGCTGAGCCGGTGGACGTGCTGAAGGTTTTGGACTTCCGCAGTTCTCCAGAGGGAGTAACGAAAACGCAGGGACTGTGTCCTGTCCGGAGAGGATCCAAACCCGATGTGGCGTACAGAGTGGACAAAACGGCGCAGATCAGCGCTGCAACGAAAAAGCTCTTTCCAGGTAATAAATCAAACACACGAATGAAAATGAGGAAGGCGCTCTGAAAAATTTACAACTTAAAGCAGCAGCATGTAACTTTGTAAAAAGGTTTTAAAGCTAACATTACTGAGCGATGGGAGAGAAAACATCAGGAATCTGATGAGCTGAATCCGGTGTGTAACTGAGAGTTAAAGCTGAACTTTAGTGTTACAGGACATCAAAAATTAAAGCGGCAGTAGGCAATGGTGCTACAAAACATCCCTGAAAGCCTAAAACTTGATAAACTAAATGGTATTGGGATTAGAATACTATAATCAACAACAACAACAACAACAACAACAACTCGGTAAGATATGAGCAGTGAAATACGTGATGTTGATTTGCAGTAACACATTTTAAGCAGAGAGATCTCCAGATTCTAAAGTTACATACTGCTGCTTTAATGTTTGACACTGATGATGTTTAGAGGTTGTAAAGAAGAGGTTCCAGACTGTAGTTACTGTTGGATTCCTTGCGGTTGTTTAGCGAGCAGGAAACTGACGCAGTTTGGTTGTATGACTAAATATTCAGAAATTCTTTAAATATCTAAAGTTCTTTTTTCTTTCTAATTATTTCCTGAAACTTTACTTAAATCCTGAAACAAATCAAATGAACCTCTTCTCTTCTTTCTTTATTTCTTTCTTGTAATGTATCAGAGAATAAATGATGTAATGGTGAATGAGGAGCAGCACAGTAGCGCCGCCGCGTCTGTGTGAGTTACAGTCGTGTTGGTGAACTTGTTTATTGTTCTCACTTGTTAAAAGGTTTATTTACACGTTTATAGCGTCTCGTTAACGAAGCTTCCTCAGGATGTAAGATTACGGAAAAGTACAAATTGTCCTCAACTGCAAAATAAACCTGAAGCAGGACTTTACAGTAATGTTCAGATTTTTGTTTTGGCTAAAAATTGTTTTCAGAGATTTCAGAGATTGGCCTTTTTGTAATCACTATTTTATTGCCAGATCTCTGTGTGTGTGTGTGTGTGTGCGTGTGTGTGTGTGTGTGTGTGTGTTTTTTCTTCATTTACAGCTAATAAATTTAATGTGGCAATAAATGCAACCATTAAACTCTTATTCAGACTTAATTCCTGCTCTACAGGAGGTGCGCCGATCCGTCATTCCCGTTCAGCAGCAGTACGTTAGCGTTAGCTGTGAGACGTTAGCGTTAGCTGTGAGAGGTTAGCGTTAGATGTGAGAGGTTAGCGTTAGCTGTGAGAGGTTAGCGTTAGATGTGAGACGTTAGCGTTAGCTGTGAGAGGTTGGCGTTAGATGTGAGACGTTAGCGTTAGATGTGAGACGTTAGCGTTAGATGTGAGGCGTTAGCGTTAGCTGTGAGACGTTAGCGTTAGATGTGAGACATTACTGCTCTACAGACATCCGAGGTGTTATTGTTATTGATGATCACGTGACTTTACCCACAATGCCGTTCGTATGTTTCCAGCTGGAGTATTTCCTGAAGATTTCTCCATCCTCATGACCATAAAGCCCAAAGCTGGAACTCAGGCCTTCCTCTTGTCCGTGTATAATGATAAGGGGCTGCAGCAGCTTGGCGTGGAGATCGGACGCACTCCAATCTTCCTGTACGAAGATCAGCACGGAAAACCCACGCCTGAAAATTATCCGTTATTCCGAAACATTAACCTCTCCGATGGAAAGTAAGTAAATCCGATGCAAACACATTGGCTAAGGGCATTGCACTGTTAATTACATTATTCATTTCATCAGTGACTATTAAATACAGACACGTGTTTATACCGGGATATTTATAACCGCACTCCATCACTCCTATTCCTTCCAGGGTTCCCGAGCGTGTCCCTGCGTCCCGAGCGTGTCCCCTTGTCCTGAGCGTGTCTCTGCGTCCCCTTGTCCCGAGCGTGTCCCCTTGTC
>JAKKZN010000021.1:17777499-17789999 GCA_033441825.1 Pangasius elongatus
CAGAGCAGATATCATTTGCGAGGTGTTTGTTTTGTGTACAGCAGTAGCACTGATAGTGTCAGCAGTAGCACTGATAGTGTCAGCAGTAGCACTGATAGCGTCAGCAGTAGCACTGATAGTGTCAGCAGTAGCACTGATATGTTAGTGTCAGTGGTGGGATTTAATACTGAAATTTTTCACATCAGTATTCAGATCTCAGACGTAATTACGGAGGTTATGTGAGCGTTACGCGTAGGGGTGTGGTTTGTCTAAACCAGAGGCGTGTCTCAGTTACGTGCGATTCTGATCATGAACATTTTTTTGCGTATTCTAAACCAGAATATGTCATGATGAAATGTGTGTTTTGGCTGTGAATGCACTCAAACATACTATGGAATGTCATTCGAGATCAATATTATATACATAAGTATGAAACTAATATGCAGGAAAACGAAAGCAACGCATCTTTGCTTATCTCAAGGAGTGAATTTTTTTTAGTGGATAAAATCATGAATGAACTCAATCTGAACTCCACGCAGGTGAAATCAACTCACAGAGCTGCATCACACCACTCTGAATACGAGGAACTTTCTGCACATAAACTTTGACATAACATTTGCACTTAAGTCACTTGGGATTCTGAATACGGCACTTAAAGGCTGAAACTCCTGTTCTTCTGTGTGTAGCCGGTGTTAATCATCCTCTTGGCTTCATCAGGCTTCGTTTCTGATTGGCTGCAGGATGAGCAGTCACAATATGGTGTTCATTATCTGTTATCAGCGAGCGATGTACAGCGATCATCTTGTTTTTGTTTTTATTTTGCGTGACCGTATTGTCTCGTGTGTGCAGGTGGCACCGTGTGGCGATCAGCGTGGAGAAGAAATCCATCACCATGATTGTCGACTGTAAGAAGAAAGTCTCAAAGCCTCTGAACAGGAGTAATAAAGCTGTAATCAGCACCGACGGCATCACGGTGTTCGGCACCAGGATCCTGGATGAAGAGGTGTTTGAGGTAAGAACAGCATTCTGGGTAAATCTGAGTCCTCGATGTTCCTCTAAACACTGCAGTGTGGCTGTCCATCATCCTGTGTTTATGGGAATGTTCAGGCTTCCAACATGACCTGGAAAACCTGGACTAGTCCTTCAGTCATGGAAAAAACACCTGGAATCTGGATGAGAACCTGGATAAAAGCTCCCAGGAATGTTATATAAGCCGGTCTCTTACGCAACTGGAACTGTTTTTGGTGATTTATTTTTTTTCTGTATGCAGTCACGTAAGGATAAAATACGCTAAAATATCCACAGACACCTCTTGGTGTCTGTTCATTCACTCACCTGAAGTGTTCTGGAAAGCTGCCGTGTCACACGGGATGACGGATTAACACACACCTTTTCATCGTTTAATTTTCAGATGGTAATGTGAGTAGGATATACAGTATTCATTTCTGATGAAGAAATAGATGTTGCTTAAGAACACTTTGCACCAAACATAGTGTGCACTTTTTTTCTTGTTACTTATTGTTTTTTTATTAGCATTAACTAACTTTATTTTCAAGCTAGCTAACATTAGCCAGCCGCGTAAGATCCCGAGGGTGTTTATAGCGACTGGATCTTTCTGTCGAGACTGAGATTCGCTCCTCCCTCGTTCAGTGGTCAGAGTTTGCCTTAACGAATCTTTCAATCATGAGTAAGATTCATTCTTTCCTTAATCGTTAGTGTTTTACTCAGTGAATCTTTTAGTCATTATTAAGATTCACTCATCTCTCATTCAGCTGCTTAGTGTTTGACTCAGTGAATCTTCTCTCCTGTTCAGCAGTCGTGTTTGACTCAGTGAATCTTCTCTCCTGTTCAGCAGTCGTGTTTGACTCGGTGAATCTTCTCTCCTGTTCAGCAGTCGTGTTTGACTCGGTGAATCTTCTCTCCTGTTCAGCAGTCGTGTTTGACTCAGTGAATCTTCTCTCCTGTTCAGCAGTCGTGTTTGACTCGGTGAATCTTCTCTCCTGTTCAGCAGTCGTGTTTGACTCAGTGAATCTTCTCTCCTGTTCAGCAGTCGTGTTTGACTCGGTGAATCTTTCCATCACGTAATCCAGCTGCACGTGTAGCTAAACCACACAACTGAACAAACTGGTCCATGAATGAATCTGAATGAATCATTTAACTGATTCAAATGTCTCGAGTCACTGAAAAGACAAAAGCATTGAGTCTCTAGTTTTAAAGAATTGACTCTGTGGTGTAATCTGTCTGATCTTTTAACGTCATCATCCTGTCACTTCTCTTTACTCAACAGAACGGCAGCAACTCTTTACTCTTTATGGACATAGTTTCATGTATTTGTGCCTCGGGGTATTTCTGTTCTTTCAGGATGTTTACACACACACACACACACACACACACACACACACTTAGTGATTAGTGATGGCTTCAAACACTGCATTCTTCAGGAGGCACGTCTCCAGACGTGGAATGAAAAAAGTGAAACGTGTAACTGAATGTGATTGATGATGATGATTGTTGGTTTGAGGGTTTTAACTTTAAACTCTTAATGACAGGACACGCTACTGTCAAAAATGTGTGTGATGATTTACACACACACACACACACACACACACACACACACACACACACTTAGCACACTTAGCACACCATGCTAAACTGGAGTCCATAAGCTTCTATTAATTGTTCATCATCTACTTCATCAAATCTGTTTTGCCGACTCGGTTCTGTCGTAAACGGGAGCCAGGAAATGACTCTGATCGTTCAGATGCTAAGTTACCTTAAAAAAAATCTGAATAATTAGATGTGTTTTCAGTGATGAATCACGTTATTGTCAAGTTTTAGTTTTTGCTAGTTCTTTTCAAAATCCAAACTCTACATAAACACAAATTAGCGGTTAGCATGTCGTTAAATGTTTGTCTGCTTCAAATAAACACACAAAGTCACAACCGCTAAGAACTTTTGAAAAAATGTATGACAGGCTAAACAAATGAAGTGTGTTGCACTGAGCCACATCTTGTGCGCTAGTCAGATGCTATCCCGTCTCTGTGCTAAGCTATGATTTAGCTCACATGCTGTTATCCTGCATGCTAATGCTAATGCGTGCTGTGCTGTCTGTTTGATGTTAGCCGGAGGAATGTGTTTAATAAGAACATTCTGCGAAACACTTTTGTCTAGAATCAGCATTGTCTCACAAAATGGAGGCTGAAACTAGCAGGCTAGTCAGGAGCTAGCAAGGATTTCGCTCGTGTTAACACTTCTCATTAACATTATATATATAAAATATATAAACGTAATTTAACTCATTCTCACTAATTAATCTCACTATGAAGGAATGAGTTTGCTTGTTTTTTTAAAAAAAATCCAAATGAGGTTTTTAAACCTTAGAATGTTGGTAAAACTTTTTATTTAATTACGTTAGCGATGCTGAGTGTGGCTCACCTCTGGCTAGTCACGCTTTAGTTTTATTTAGATTTTCTCATTTTTATTATTATTATAAGTGAACTGTTAGGAGCTGAAGCCCTGTGCTCTGATTCTGAGGACAGTTTTATAGTTTTGGGGAAATTTCTGGACTTTGCTGCTATTTTGCACAATGAGAGTAAAAAAATATCCCTTGTTAATCTCCTCCATCTGTTTGTCTTTAATTCATTTTTTCAGCTCGTAATGAATGAAGCTTAAACGACTCTCCACTACGTAACTTCAGCACTGCGCGAGGACAAAGACTTCTTTCAGGACGCATTGAGTCTCAGTTCCAATATTGATTTTTAACATAAACACGTTGACGAAACTCTGTCCCTCTGTTACTGTGTGTGTGTGTGTGTGTGTGTGTGTGTGTGTGTGTGTGTGTGTTTACTTTAAACAGTTCGAGTAAAGTGCTTTAGCTTAAAGATCGAATCAACATCACTGTAGATCCCATCCAGTTCACAGTTACCCAGAATGCATTGCTTCGTTTTTCATTTTTTTGTCAGACATGAAGTTGTGTGTGTTCAGATTAAGTTTTTTTCCCTGCGACTCGTCCATCTGTCGGTCACGTTAACGCAGCCGCGCTTTACTGATGTCTTTCTGAAGGTCGTTAAGGTGAACGAATCAGCTGCCGTGCAACGAGTCAGTTTCTTCATTCAGTCACCTTTGATCCGAGACTCACTGACTCTAAACTCTAGATATCTGCAATATATCATCATCAAACTGAGATTTTATGTATGTTTCTCGTGTTGTATGTTTATCTGCCATTGTGTTTTTATGCCTGTGTATCATATGAGTCTCATTTGTTTTGCGATTGTGTGTAATGAAAAAACTCACTGACTCGAGGGGCATGAGTCAGATTCAGATTCACACCTCTGTTCAGTGAGTCAGGTGAGATATCTGAGTGAATCCGGAGATTTTAATTGTTTCAGTGCATGCAGTTTTGTGTGTGTGTGTGTGAGTGTGTGTGTGTGTGTGGGGGGGGGGGGGTATTCAAGTTTCACTCAAGATTCAAGAAACTGGAAGTGCGGCTGAAGAAATGAATCAGTGAATCTATCTTGAGTGGGCGAGGGTACATTAAAGACTGTACTGAAATTGAGAAACTCTCTCTCTCTCTCTCTCTCTCTCTCTCTCTCTCTCTCTCTCTCTCTCTCTCTCTCTCTCTCTCTCTCACACACANCACACACACACACACACACACACACACACACACACACACACACACACACACACACACACACACACACATTTTTAAAACATTCAGGTGTGTGTTTGAGTTTCAGCACGAATTCAGCGTTGAGATAAACACAGGTGGATGAAACCGTGCTGCTGAGTGACATTTAACCGTCCTGTGAGTTTCTGTGTTTGGACGAAGGTGAAACGGGTGTGTGTGTGTGTGTGTGTGTGTGTGTGTGTGTGTGTGTGTGTGTGTGTGTGTGTGTGTGTGTGTGTGTGTCTGCAAATGGCATAAACAGGTGTGAGTTTGGAAGTAAGTGAGAGTCTGTGGCTCAGGAGGAAAATATGATCTGTGTGTGTGTGTGTGTGTGTGTGTGTGCGCGTGTGTGCGTGCGTGCGTGCGTGCGTGCGTGTGTGTGTGTGTGTGTGTGCGTGCGCGCGTGTGTTTCTAGGCCAAAGATCCACAGATGTTTAAGAGATACTGCGGTTTAAAGAAAACCACACGGGGCAGAAACCTCGAGACTCTTTTTGTTCTCTGTGAGAAGTGCAGAAACATCTCAGCACTGATTTCTGCTGTGTGAAGTGCTGATTATCGATTATGTGATAAATCACGATATTTCACACACACCGTATCGGATCAGCGTCACTGCTGTAGCGAGAATAGACACTACACAAAATGATATCTGCTCAGCGAGCACCTGTGGCGGTCCATTATCATCAAAGGACAGGGTAGAGGGGGTGCCAAAACTTGTGCAGCGCAGCAGATGAGCAAGAGAGGTGAAACAAACTGTGTGACTGACATATTTTAAAAATCCTGCTTAAGAGGATCGGTCCTTCTGTAAAGCTCGTGTTTGACCAATCAACGATGTTTGATAAAACAAGCTCCGCCCACAACAGACTGGAGCAGGAAGTGACATAGGGCCGGGTTCTTCTGGTGGACAAATAAAGTTCCTAAAGTTCCTCTGATACGGTGCGTCCTCTTTCCCTCTCTCTCTCTCACTCACTCACTCACTCACTCACTCACTCACTCACTCACACACACACACACACACACACACACACACACACACACACACACACACACATATCAGATATTACATCAAAAATGTAGGATTTGGTGTGTCTCTGTTTTTTTTAGATTAAATGATACATTTTTAAAACCTCGTCTCTGATCTTTGTACACTGTTCACTTCTTTTTTTTCTTCTCCAGAGTACACTGCATTCTTCACCTTTCTTCCACTTTTCCCTTTTCTTCTTTTTTTTTCCCTGAAACTGACTTCCTGTGGAGAGAAAGCTGGAGAACAGAGCATCTATCACACACACTGACGCTTCACACACCACACACGTCTCCCTCTCTCTCTCTCTCTCTCTCTCTCTCTGTGTGTGTGTGTGTGTGTGTGTGTGTGTCTCGCCCACTGCTGGGAAACACATTGTGTGGTTTTACAGTTCCCAGTAGAGTGATAAGCTCACAGACTCGCTGCTGCTGTTTGGAGAAAAGTCTCCGCTGAAGGAACGACTGCATTTCATCACTTATCAAAAACTGACGCACCGTTTTCTCTTCTCCGTCTTTATTACTGAAAAATAATATTCAACCTCAGCGCTTTTACCTGCAAGACATGACACGCTAGCTGTCCAATGATCATACAGTCTGACAGTAGTTTAATAAACACGCTATTTTAATTTCATTCGCATGCTGTTCAGTAACGTGACGAGTTTAACAACAAATACTGGTGAGGTTTTTTTTTTTGTGGGTTTTTGTGATGCAAATTAAACACAATGTTCTTCTCTTAATTGTTTTGAGTTATGATCTAAAGACTGAGACGAGACTATCTCTAGAAAACAACAGATATCAGATTAACAGAGTACATGTACTGAATAATCTGATTATTGAGCTGGAGCACATTCTTTGTACATGGATTACTGAGTTAGCTGGATTACTGAGTTTACGGAGTTAGCTGGATTACGGAGTTTACGGAGTTAGCTGGATTACGGAGTTAGCTGGATTACTGAGTTTACGGAGTTAGCTGGATTACGGAGTTAGCTGGATTACTGAGTTTACGGAGTTAGCTGGATTACGGAGTTAGCTGAGTTAGCTGGATTACGGAGTTAGCTGGATTACTGAGTTTACGGAGTTAGCTGGATTACGGAGATAGCTGGATTAAATGGTTCAGGATTTTGTCATCAGTAAACTCTCCCGGTCCTCTCCAGGCTTCCGTACCTTTCTCACTGACTCACTGATTGTGGTTTCGAATCTTGATTTATTTTCAGTTATTTTTAACTGTGTGTGTTTTCCCGATCGGAATTATCATGATCAGTAAATCTTTCTTACGTAACTGAATCTTGGATTCGTTCTGTGACACATGGAGATCGTAGCCCTGCCGTATTTAATGATTTTCTTGAACTCTGATTTTATCTGTGTGTGTTTATATGATCGCATGAATGATGTGTATTTAAAAATGCTAAAATCAGATTATAATCACATCATTATCATTATTATTATTATTATTATTATGTAGCATGAAAAGCCGTGTGATTTAGACGTGTTTAGTGCAGAAGTGTGTTTCCACTCGTATCAGTGAGAAGTCATGGGGTCTGGATTAAGGCTCAGCTCAGATCCGAGCAGCGCTCAGTCGGGTGTCTCGGTTTATCTCAGAAAGGCTGTGTTTAATAAAATCTGAAATGAAGTGTGCAGGGAATTAAACACTGCAAGTTTTCTGTCCGAAGCAATCAGGGTTTGTGTTTGTGAGGTTAAACGGAGCTCTGATTCTGCCTTGGTTTTGAATGGTCTCTGAAACGCCGATCTTCAGGTGCGTGCTAATTAACGGTAATTAACGCGGGAGTGAAGATGTGCTGCGTTCCACATAAAATCCACACACATGCTCTGTGATTACTGCATCACTCCGCTTGCTGGTTTTGGATATGATTCTGAAATTAAATGTAAAAATGGCTGAAAGACTCCAGTTTACATGAAACAGGTTTTTGGAGTCTGAGAGAAATTTACACTGTCACACACACGGCATTAGAATTATTATGATTTAAAGTGTCACAGAAACACATCAGACATTAAATATGGAGCAGTGACGAGGTGCAGCACCGTGAACTGCTCACACACACTGTATAAATCACTCACACACAGCCTCCGTCATGGGGTGTGTGTGTGCGTGCGTGTGTGTGTGTGCGTGTGTGTCGTGGGTTTGAGGTAAAGGGATATTATGGCCTTTTTGTTTTTGGCCAGATGATGGCTGTAATATTTTCCTCTCATCTAAACGGCCGTTTGTTTGCTAAACGAAGATAAACTGTTTATTCTGAGATTTATGTTGTGTTGAGTTTGTGTGGCTCTTTTATTTTGTGCATCTCAGGTTTCACCATCCGAGAAGTGTGTGTGTGTGTGTGTGTGTGTGTGTGTGTGTGTGTTGAATAAACTCACTGTGCTTTCCGATGGCCTTTGTAGTTTTTCCAGTAAATTTACAGTCCACTGTTTCCGTTAAGCTGAGAATAAATTATTCTCAAGCAGCCAGATGCTGAGAGAAACTAATAGACAGACAGAGAGAGAGAGAGAGAGAGAGAGAGAGAGAGAGAGAGACATAATTAAATAATATAATAATTAAATAAAATACACATATTTCTGTAAAGCTGCTTTGTGACAATGTCCACTGTTAAAAGCGCTATACAAATAAAACTGAATTGAATTGAGTTAGAGAGAGAGAGAGAGAGAGAGAGAGAGAGAGAGAGAGAGAGAGAGAGAGAGACGGGTATAGAGAGAGAGAGACAGGTATAGAGTGAGTGAGTGAGAGAGGTATAGAGAGAGTGAGAGAGAGAGAGTTAGAGTGAGAGAGAGAGACGGGTATAGAGTGAGTGAGTGAGAGAGGTATAGAGAGAGAGAGAGAGAGAGAGAGGGTGAGAGAGAAAGATGGGTATAGAGAGAGAGAGATGGGTATAGAGAGAGAGAGAGAGAAACAGGTAGAGAGAGAGAGACGGGTATAGAACGAGTGATGAATATTGTTTAGAGGAATTCTGAGAAAAGTTTCCTCTCCATGTTCTGCTGTAATCATCAAGCATCAGATTTTATTTGGAACACAGTGCATTTTAATCTACCTGTCAATCATTTTAATCTACCTGTCAATCATTTTAATCTACCTGTCAATCATTTTAATCTACCTGTCAATCATCACACCAGCCAGCCCTCACTTGTCACTCTCTGATGTATAAGCAGGGAAACTGTGTGAGAGGTTTTAAATGCTGTCAGATGAAGCCTCTGTAATTTACTGTAATCCCTGTAGCTGCCCCATGCTGCCCCACGCCGCCCCACAGTAACCCACACTGCCCCACAGTAACCCACACTGCCCCACGCCACCCCACACTGCCCCACAGTAACCCACAGTAACCCATGCTGCCCCACAGTAACCCACAGTAACCCACACTGCCCCACGCCGCCCCACACTGCCCCACAGTAACCCACAGTAACTCATGCTGCCCCACAGTAACCCACAGTAACCCACACTGCCCCACGCCGCCCCACAGTAACCCACACTGCCCCACAGTAACCCACACTGCCCCACGCCGCCCCACACTGCCCCACAGTAACCCACACTGCCCCACACTGCCCCACAGTAACCCACACTGCCCCACAGTAACCCACAGTAACCCATGCTGCCCCACAGTAACCCACACTGCCCCACGCCGCCCCACACTGCCCCACAGTAACCCACACTGCCCCACAGTAACCCACAGTAACCCATGCTGCCCCATGCTGCCCCACAGTAACCCACACTGCCCCACGCCGCCCCACAGTAACCCACACTGCCCCACGCCGCCCCACAGTAACCCACACTGCCCCACAGTAACCCACACTGCCCCACACTGCCCCACAGTAACCCACACTGCCCCACACTGCCCCACAGTAACCCACATCAGGCTGCTATCTGCACATTTCTGCAGTAGTTCAGCTTCTCATTTCATCTTCTTTATTATTTATTACTCAGCTGGGTTTGATCAGTTCAGGAACCAAAAAATCCTCGGGATAAAGTCGAGGCTTCGTCAGTTTGGATCTTATTTTATTTCTTAGCATGTTCATGGAAAACCCACAGACATCCCGGGCGTGTTCCCTGTCTGTGCTCTCCGCTGTTCTCTGCTGAATCTCCCAGTCTGGGGAGAAACTCTGGACTGTAAGTTCGGTTGAAGGTGCAGTGCGATTTAAACAGAATTACGAGATGAAACCGGAAACGTTCACTTCAGAGCATTTTATTCTTAAGGAATTCCTGAATGTTTTCAAAACAGACCTAAAATTGTCCTTGTAAGAGTTTATTTGAGAAAGAGTCCTACTAGAGCAGCTTTTATGACGCGTAGATTAAGAGCTGGGTATAAAAGCGGACAGCGGGGGAAAGGATCAAATAAATGAAATGAGCTGGAACAGGAAACAGGAAGTGAACTCACATGCCAGTCTTCTGTTTCCTCACTATCTTCTGCAGGAATGTGGACAATTCCCCAGCGTCTAATCCTGCAATCTCCCCCCTGCACCAGCGCCTGACCCACTGACCCCCGCTTCTCATCCCCCTCTCTCTCTCTCTCACTCTGTCTCACTCTCTCTCTCTCTCGCGCTCTGTCGCTCTCTCTCTCACCCCCCTCACTCGCTCTCTCTCGCTCTCTCTCTCACCCCCACTCGCTCTCTCTCGCTCTCTCTCACCCCCCTCACTCGCTCTCTCTCTCTCGCTCTCTCTCTCTCTCTCTCTCTCTCTCTGTCAGAAAAGTGTCCGCCTCAGTCTGAGCAGTTACAGGAGATGAACTTGAGCTGCAGAGAAATGAAGTGAGGAACACCGGAAACTTCTCCATGCTTGGACGCTCGCTTTTTAACTCGTCAGCAGAGTGAGTTAGAGCTGCAGAAAGCAGAGGGAAGTAGTTAGTTGCGTTAGCGTAGCACGATGTTAGCGTTAGACTCGAGACGTTACTCCACTAGGAGCATACAGAAGTTAGGTCAGAGGTCATTGGACCGCAAGTAGTCACAAAAAATCCTGCAGCAGAGCCGAAAAACGTACGAAACTCAGAGTCAAGAGTGAGAGAAACTCTTATTCTGTCCATTTATTTTAGAAATGAATCGCTCGAATATCGCTGTGACTATGCAGACAGATTTTTTTCGTGCTGATGTAAAGAAGGTTTAAATGAATAGTGTACACTGCACTAGCATCAGAGGTCAGCAATAAAAACGGGCAGATTTCTCCGTCCGTCTGCCTCCGTCACTTCCTCAACACCATCCTGTGACTCCGGCTGAGAAGTGAAGAGAACGAACATGAAAATACGGCTAAATATTTCCTTAATGTGAATTTTACGAGTGTGATGGGAAACAACGAGGAGGAGCAAACAAGCGCAGGCTTGAAGGCTCGCACAAAATTTATGATGCTCATCTGGGGTCAAAAAGTTAGTGAACCCTTGAGCTACGGAGCAAGAGACATTAGCGTCGAAAGGAAAGAGTTTTCACAGACTTCAGATTCGTGGGTGTGACGGACGGAGAAGTGTGTGTCTATTCACTGCGTCAGATTCCCAGCAGAAGCCTGGGTTCGGAGAGTAGCGCTGGTCAGACGCCTTCACGTCAAACAAACCAATAACGACTTTGTTTCGTTTAGAGTCATGAGCTAATCCGCAATGATGAAACATGAAAAGGCAACAGAATCGTCATCAGTCGCTTATCCAGACCTGATGGAGATGAGTTCTAGCGTAGGAGCAGGAATCTGTAGAGACAGAGCCGTACATTTCCATCTACCCATAATTCCTGATCATCACTGAGTAATGAAGTGTTTATTCTTCTGCACCTCAGCGTCTCAGTTTGGTTGTTTTTTTAATTAAATCAGATTGATATCAGATTGATTGATTTTAACACTGAATTCAGATGAAGATGAGGAAATCTGAAGTCCAGAAACGAACACTTTCCTCGTTATTCCCAGCTTTACGCTCTGCTTTATCCTCGCAGAAGAAACCGGAAAACCTCGTAAAATAAAGCTTCATCTTCTAGATCATAGACCACACAGCAGCAGTCTCAGGTGTATCGGAGTAAACATCTGTAGCCGGGTTTGAAGGATGATTTTAGTAAACAATCTTGCTGAACTCTTTCTTTCCCTCCAGCTGAGAAACATTCTGCAGTTTTTCCTTTTTCTGCGAGTGCTGGGAATCTGGAGCTGATCACGTTATACATCTGCTACTATAAAAGATGCTAATCACACACATGGATTTGTGTTCTCCTCTCGGCTACATGCTAATCTGATTTAGTTTCTGAGAATATTATTTAGCGTTAGCGATGAGCAACGCAGTGGAAAAATCACACGTATAATTGTTTATGAACTGATTCGGTGCCCGAGTTTATTTTTATTTTTTTCTCCTCAGTTTCTGTCACTTTGTTTCATGTTCTGTGTTAAAGTTCTGAATTTTACCTACATGTGATATCTAATGCTAAAGTGTTCGACAAGAAGAAAAATGTAATAAATATTGTAAATATAGAGATGTGAGTTTGTGTATCTTCAATGTAGCTTTTTTTCTTTTTAAAACTTTATAATTATACTTGAACAGCATTTAGACACCAATGCTAGCGACTGTTGCTTGCTAACTGCTAACTGCTAACTCACTACACTCAAGATACGTGAGGAGAGAAATTTAATGCTAGTTTTAGAAAAAATATATTTGTGTGTTAAAATTATTTTAAACTGATTGATTTAACTTTATTTTAACTTTATTTTTTTTAGTTTATGTAAAAATCGTACCCTGGCTGTACAGTGTTTAGGATGAAAGTTTTATATTTGTAATATGTTTTTAAATATGTTTCGTGTTGTTTTGTCAGGGAGATATCCAGCAGCTGCTGCTGGTCGAAGACGCTCGAGCTGCGTACGATTATTGCGAACATTACA
>JAKKZN010000021.1:17809418-17831918 GCA_033441825.1 Pangasius elongatus
CATGTTCAGATTATAATTAGCAAAGCATGTAAGCAAATGGATGTGTGAAGACTGCAGGGAGAGAGAGAGAGAGAGAGAGAGAGAGAGAGAGAGAGAGAGAGAGAGAGAGAGAGAGAGAGAGGGGTGTGTGTGTGTGTGTGTGTGTGTGTGTGTGTGTGTGTGTGTGTGTGGTTAGAAACCCATGAGTCTTTTGGATCATTTACGAGGGCAGAGGATCTGTCTGTAATAACACAGAGAAGGGACACACACACACACACACACACACACACACACACACACACACACACACTAATAAACATGAAGCTTCATGTGCAGTCACATTTGTGGGGTTTATTGATATTATTAATGAAATTACTATGAAAAAGAATGAAATCAATGGCCAATGAAATATCAGTAAAACTGTGACGTCACTGTTTCTAACCAATTACTGATCACATGACCTACAGAAGAACATTTCAGATGAATAGGAGTAAAGAGACGTTGGACTGGAGATTATTTATTATAATTTATATTCCAAGAAACTCAGCACTGTTGTTGTTGTTGTTGTGTGTAATGAGTTAATGTCTCTCTGTGTTCAGGGTCCTGCTGGGAAACAGGGACTGCAGGGCTTAGCTGGAGCTGATGGTCCTCCTGTGAGTCCCCCCCCCCTCTCTCTCTCTCTTTTTCTCTCTCTGTGTCTCTCTCTCTCATTGTCTCTCTCTCTCTCTCTCTCTATCACTGTCTCTCTCACACACTTTCTCTCTCTCTCTCTCTCTCTCTCTCTCTCTATCACTGTCTCTCTCTCTCTCTCTCTATCACTGTCTCTCTCACACACTTTCTCTCTCTCTCTCTCTCTCTCTCTCTCTCTCTCTCCATCACTGTCTCTCTCACACACTTTCTCTCTCTCTCTCTCTCTCTCTCTCTCTATCACTGTCTCTCTCTCACACACACACATACTCACTCTCTCTCTCTCTCTCTCTCTCTCTCTCTCTCTCTTACTCTCCATATCTTTGCCACTGGTTGGTTTTATCAGTATAGATAAACAAATAAAGAGATTAAAAACACACTGTTCTGTAGCCATGTTTAATATGCACAGACAGGCAGACAGACAGACAGACAGACAGACAGGCAGGCAGACAGACAGACAGGCAGGCAGACAGGCAGGCAGACAGGCAGGCAGACAGGCAGGCAGGCAGGCAGGCAGGCAGGCAGACAGGCAGGCAGGCAGACAGGCAGGCAGGCAGGCAGACAGACAGGCAGGCAGACAGGAAGGTGATGATTGTGTTTATTGACTGTTTTCTGTAACAGGGTCATCCCGGGAAAGAGGGACCGGCCGGAGAGAAAGGATCTACTGTGAGTGTTTCCTCTTCTTCTGTAATAAACACTGTAATAAACACACACTGCACATATACACTGCTATTTCCATTAAAGATGAATTCTAAAGTAATCCTCATTCGCTTGCTTTAGGGTCACCCCGGACCTCAGGGGTCCATCGGCTACCCCGGACCACGAGGAGTCAAAGTAATGCATCATCATTCATCACGTATTTTATATGGCAGCTTTCCTACATTACAGTCATTACAAAAACCTGCAGATAAACGAGTTAAGAGAAAAAGAGTCAAAGATAAAGACGTCTAAAATATATTAATGTGTGTAATATCTGTGTGTGTCGTTTAGGGAGCTGAAGGAGTTCGTGGGTTAAAAGGTGGTAAAGGAGAAAAGGTAAGTGTCCTTCAGCTTCCGATATTTTACTGCGTTCTTTATTTAATCCGTTTATGAAGCGATAAAACCGATAACTGCAAAGTGCTGATGATAACGAGCTGAGGGATTCTTATGAGAAGCTTAGAAAAGATTTAAAAAAAGAAATTCGTCCATATCGTGATTATTAGTGATTATCAGTGATTATTAGTGATTATTCAGTGATTATTCAGTGATTATTTGATTCTGTAGTTTTGACCCACTGCCTTTAAATCAGCTGATGTTTAGCTGCTGCTCTGTTATAGAGCAGTTATAAGCACGAGCCTTTCGGTAATAAGGTAAGAACGCGTTAGTGTAATACTGTAATCACGCGCGTGGTTGGTAATGAAGGCTCAGGACCACCAGGTGGCTCTGTTTCCCTTAAATGCGATCAGATTATAAATGAATGTAAAATTCTTAAAATATTCTTAATAAATCATTTCTTTTAAAAAAAATCGTTTGTAAATAAGATTATAATCTGAGGTTTTTCTTGCTGTAAATTCTTTTCAGAAATAAATTAGAATTTTTGATTATTTTATTGACACATTTCGATTATTAACTATTAATCTTTTGCATTTTAATGAATGACCTTAAGCGTGAAACATGGGTGTGTTAACGATTAAACTCTTACAGTTAAATCAGGTTTTATTAAAAACTTTATGACTTGTTTTAGTTTATTGTTATTATTATTATTATTATTATTATTATTGGTGTTGTTATCATTCTCCACCACTAGATGTCAGCATTGCGCTGCTGTTCTGCATTAACAGGTGCAGAGTGAAGAATGTGCTGAATTTATTTTTAAAATTACAGAAATAATGAATGAATACAGTAAAGAGAGTTAATGATCTGCGTGGTGCGTTTCATTGCTTTATTTCTCTTGCGTGAGAGCACGCTGCTCGCTTTCTGCCTTCTGTGTGTGTAGCTGCAGTGTGATGGAGGAAAGAGAGCTAGTGGTGGTACATGACAACGAGTAAAACTGGGAAAAATTCAGGATCAAAATTCTCCTAAAATTAAATAAATGCTGTACTTCTGTGCTTTGCAGGGTGAAGATGGTTTCCCTGGGTTTAAAGGTGATATGGGACTCAAAGGGGACAAGGTGAGTGATGATGTTCATGTGAAGTTCTCACAACACGTTCACTTTCTAAACAGAACGCTTCGTTATAAAGTTCAGAAGTCCAGCGCTTCATCTATTTATGTTTAATTGACCGTCGATGGGATTTGTTTAAGTATGAGTCACACTCCTTGACCGTCCAAATGAAAAACATGTCGTTAGTTTGTGTGTGTGTGTGTGTGTGTGTGGGTGTGTGTGGGTGTGTGTTCGTGATTTAATAAATACTGAGCATCTACTTCTTCTGGAGAGATCGTGATGAGAAGAGATTTTGAGAACGGGACAGGGACGTGATGAGTGGAAGGCTGGTGTTTCATGCTGCAGCCACCGGAGGGCGACAGAGGCACGTAGACCTGTAGATCACAGCCGCGTCGTTCCGCGTGTTCAGCGTGTGGTGTAATAACTACGTTATAAACGTGTGCGATCAGCCGAGGCGTCTCAGCGCAGGGGTCAGAGCTCCGTCTCAGCCTGATTCACGTCACGGACGCGGTGTCAACACGTCACGCTCGCGATCGAGTGGAAAAAGGGTCGCGATAAAGCGCGTGCAATCCCACAATCCCTCTGTGTAACTAACGGAGACCTGCTGATCACATGACCTCGTTATCTCATCGGTGCTCACACCACGAAGAAGATTTAGAAGAGAATTGATTTGTTTATTTGTTTTATATTTTTCAGGGAGAGCCCGGAGTGATCGGACTGCGGGGAGAAGACGGGCCGGAGGGACCGAAGGGCAAATCCGGACCGACTGGAGAGTCTGGACCCATGGGACTGGCTGGAGAAAAGGTGAACATTTCTCTCCATAAACTAAACGAGTGTGTTTCTGTGATTATATATGAAGCTTAAAGAGAGTGTGTGTGTGTGTGTGTGTAGGGTAAACTGGGAGTTCCTGGATTACCTGGATATCCTGGACGTCAGGGTCCAAAGGTAAAACCATCACACACACCTGAGCATCATCATCATCATCATCATCATCAGTCCCAAACCAAACCTGTTCACTCTGTAGGCCGCCTAAACAGCGTCACTGATGTAAATTAAGTGTGTGTTTCCATGGGAATAAAACTTCTCCGCCGTTCCGCAGGGTTCTGCTGGTTTCTCCGGTGCTGCTGGAGCCGGTGGAGAGAAAGGCACAAGGGTACGTCTGATCACCGTGCTCAGATTCTAAACACGATGCGATGACGTGAGCGAGACGGAGACGCAGAACAGATAAACATGTACAAGTGAAGAGAGAGAGAAACAAAGAGAAATTCTCTGTAAAAGAAAATATAAAAAAAATAAAGATTAAATAAAATGGAAAAAATCCAGAAAAGTGAAAGCCTGTGGTCACATGACACCGGAAAGTCACATGACACCGGAAAGTCAGAGGATTAAACATTAAACCGAATTTTGAACTCTGTGTTGTTTGGATTAATTGTAGAGATTTGGTTAGTGATTGTTAGTGTAACATTAACATCAGTGTTAATTACTGCACTCCTTCCTGGACTGTAATCTAATGACATTAGGAATAAGGCTTTAGCTATAGCGCTATACTTTGGCGTGTCCTGATACTGATTTTAAAATAATGATTGCTGCTCAGTGTAGCTGTTTATTTAATGTTAGACCTTTAATTCCTGTGTGAAAGACACTGAAACGTGGAGAACTTCACTGCTGTGTAAAGTGATGTCTCGAGGTGGAGCTCGGCTGAGGCCTGTGGCTTCGTCCTGATCCTAATGGAGTGTTTTGCTGTGTGTAGGGACTGGCTGGTAAAGCAGGGCCGAGAGGACAGCGCGGTCCGACGGTACACACACACACACACACACACACACCATGTTTAAGTCACTCTAACTCGGTGGCTAGGTTTGATAGCAGCTAATGCTAATGATGGTGATGGTGTGTCTCAGGGAGCTCGCGGGAGCCGAGGAGCGAGAGGACCGACGGGAAAACCAGGAGCGAAGGTCAGAATATTAACCAAACTCTCAGAACTGTCATGTTTTTATTTATTAGTTCATTTGAATTACTTAGTGCAGGATTGTGAGACTTTTTCCTCCCTCACAGGGAACGTCGGGACACGACGGTGCTGCCGGAGGTCCTGGAGAGCGAGTGAGCGCCTTCACCCTCACTGCAGGATTTACTCTGAAATTTACCTTTCAAACTCCTTAATTGTTTTTTTTTTTTTTTTTTTTTTTTTTTCCAGGGACCTCAAGGACCACAGGGGCCCGTTGGGTTGCCGGGACCTAAAGGTCCACCTGTAAGTGATTTAAAACACGTATAATTACATTACACATCACTGTGCTAACAAGTTAGCATGCTAGTCATTTAGCTAGCTGAATTTGACTCCAGTGATGTAGAATAAAAAAACAGAAGTGAAGTTGTAAGTGTTGATGCTGACTCTCGCTCGGTCTGAAGAAAGCGCTAGTTAATAGTTATGCTGATTATGGTGTGCGTGTTCACAGGGACCGCCGGGTAAAGACGGACTGCCGGGACACCCGGGACAGCGAGGAGAAACCGTACGTCACCTTTCACTTTAACGCACATCAGAATGTCTGAAGACGCCGCGCTGATTTACACTGAGCCGCTTCCTGCCTGATAAAGTCCCCAGTTTGTCCTTGTAGTTTTGAATAAGCATCCGTTTCAATCTGAAGCTAATCCTGTTAGCTAACATTAGCATGCATTTAGCCTAGCAGTGCTTAGTAGCGTACTTGCTAGCATGATATGTTTGTGCTAACATTAGCTCACAATAAATCACGAGAGAGAGAAGTCATCTTGCTCGTGTTTGTTGGTGTGAATCTTCTTTAATATCTGAGTTTATTTGTGACTAAAAGGGTTTCCAAGGGAAGACGGGTCCCCCGGGTCCTGGAGGAGTCGTCGGTCCGCAGGTAACCACGGCAACCGCGGCTGCGTTTACACTAACGGGACATAGGGCTATATATCAATACTACTTTATATTAACTTCTTCCTGCACAGGAGTGCTTGGAAAAGAAATGATGAAAAAATAGAGGAAAATACATTTATATATATATATATAAGACATTTCAAAAATAATAAATAAACAAACAAATAAATAAATTTACTTTATCATTTAAATTAAAAAATCTAAAATAATTTTTACAGTATGAATTTTTTAATATTTAAACATATTTTTAAAAACATTTTTTAGATTTTATGTATTTTTACATTTAAAATATTGTTACTATTGGAACATTATTTAAGTTGATGATAATTAGTTTGTTTACATATTATAATTTACGGATATTATATAAATAATAATAAAACATATTCTGTTGCTTACGTTTCCATTATATAGACAGAGTGCACATTAATATATATTATTCTTTCTCCTACTGTTATTATTATTATTATTGTTGTTGTTGTTGTTGTTGTTATTATGATTATTTATGAGTATGTGATAGTAACCCGGGTCGTGTGTTTGGTGTGAAAGGGTTCTACAGGAGAAACCGGACCTGTGGGTGAGAGAGGACACCCCGGATCCCCGGGACCCCCCGGAGAGCAAGGTCTTCCTGGAGCGGCGGGTAAAGAGGGTGGAAAGGTAAAAAAAAAAAAAAAAAGATTATTATTATTAATCAAAGAATAAAGGGTTAAAATGTCCGCCTCTGTGAGAGTTGCTCTCATGAAGCGAATATAAAACTTTCCGAGCTTTAATATATTCTTCATTCCTGCGTCAGGGTGACCCGGGCCCTCAGGGTTCTGCTGGAAAGCCCGGTCCTGCTGGTATCCGAGGTTTTCTGGGACAGAGAGGTCTTCCTGGAACTCCAGTAAGAAAAAAAAAACATAAATCATAACAGTTTGTTTAATGCAGAATACAGTATAATCCTCTCCAAACCCAGTGACGAGGTTAAAGACACCACGTGATCACACGTTTCTGCCGTGACTCACTCCTGTAGGAGGTTAATAACGAGGCTGAAGGCGGAGCAGAAGTGTTTCCTGCCTGTGTTCACACGCTGACGTCAGAAATGTTAAAAATCGGATCTCTGGCTGCAGTAAAATCATTCTGTTTTAATAGCAGTGTGGAAAAGTGGGAATTTTGTGATTGATATCGATTAAAAAAAAAGTGAAATTGGACAAGATGTAACTCGGGATTTAAAGCCGCGTTACTTCATGTTGCTTTAAACAGAACCCAAAGTTTCCATCAGCGCTGTGTTCATTCATCAGAGCACAACGGAAGAGCAGAGCAGAAAGCCTGAATTTCAATCAGATATTCACTGTGTAGTTCTGTAAATTGTAAGAAGGAGTGAATGTGTTGTGTGATGAAGGTTAGGAGTGTGTGTACGCTTTCCTGACATAAACACACACTTCCTGCTTCTCTGCTTCAGGGTCCAGGAGGTCTGAAAGGTGGTGAAGGTCCTTCTGGTGCACCAGGTCCCATCGTAAGTCCATCCCAGTACACTAAACACCGCCACGCTGTTATATTTCATTACTTTCATTTATTTATTATAAATAAACATTATGACAGTAATGAATAAATAACACACTAATGTGAGTAAGCAGTGAACACAGCTCAGTGTGGTGATGATGATGATGAAGAACGTGGTGTGTGTGTGTTGATGTTTTAGGGATCTCCAGGTGAGAGAGGAGGTGCTGGACCCGGCGGTCCAATCGGAGTACCGGGACGAAACGGACCTCAAGGACTCCCAGGACCTGCTGGAGAGAAAGGTGGTCCGGTAAGGCTGCGGAGTGTTTATTCCGGTTTTATTTATACGGAGTATCGTTTAATTCTCTAAATCTGATTTATCCGGGTTTTGAAAAAGTCTGTAAGCTTCAGAAGAATTGTAATCCTGCTATAAAAATATTTTCACTCGCCGTCGTTTGCAGTAGCAGCTTTCAGATCGATAAACTCATGAATTTTCTCACACCGAATCCGAACTCCACACACATTTACACATCACTTGGTCCATCATAAGACTTTATATGTGTAAAGATGTTATTTTACAAACTCGGTGACATCACGGGTTCCGTCCCCCGCGAGTCACGATGCCACGCCCTGATGGAGAGACTGCTCAGAGAAGCGACGCTCTGTGTTCTGACGTGTGCAATGTGTCGTGAATGTTCAGGGTGAGAAAGGTCCCGCTGGACCCGCGGGCCGTGATGGTATTCAGGGTCCAGTCGGACTTCCTGGACCTGCAGGACCTCAGGGACCACCTGGAGAAGACGGTGATAAGGTAACTTCAACTTCTCTGCGCCACGTTTCCTCAGTTCACGAGACGTCTTGTTCTGTATAACGCGTGAACACGTGTTCTGATTTAAAGGGAGAAGTCGGAGAACCGGGACAGAAGGGAAGCAAAGGGGACAAGGGTGAATCGGTGAGTATCTGCTGTAATTATTACACAAATCATTCAAAAAATAATAATAGTCCTCAAATAATTAGTATTAAAGTTCAAATAACTGTGTAATAAACAGTGCTTCACTTATTATTATTATTATTATTATTATTATTATTAGGGTCCTTCTGGTCCAGTTGGTCTTCAAGGTCCAGTTGGCAATCCAGGTCCTGCTGTGAGTATCACACACACACACACACACACACACACACACACATGTAATACACTCATAATTATGATGCAGTGTTGTTATTGCTCGAGTCTTCATTTTGCCCCAATTGTGTTCAGTTTTATTGTATAATAACGACGTTGTCACGCAGCAGCTTTACAGAAATAAATGGATTGACAGCATAAATTACACTGGAAACATGTGACTGAGTCTGTAATGAGCTGGTGTTGGGAGTGAAACTGGTGTTAGGAGTGAAACTGGTGTTAGGAGTGAAACTGGTGTTAGGAGTGAAACTGGTGTTGGGAGCGAAACTGATGTTAGGAGTGAAACTGGTGTTAGGAGTGAAACTGGTGTTAGGAGTGAAACTGGTGTTAGGAGCGAAACTGATGTTAGGAGCGAAACTGGTGTTAGGAGTGAAACTGGTGTTAGGAGTGAAACTGATGGTGGGAGACGTTGCACCTGTGATGTGCTCCAGCTGGAGCTCGAACCCACTGATGTGTGCAGCTGCCCTGTTTATTCCTCTGTGATGTGTGTAAGGGTGTGTGAAGGACAGATACGTGGAGACTGATTTGCGTGTGTGTGTGTGTGTGTGTTTCTCAGGGCACTGACGGTGAAGCTGGTCCACGAGGTCAGCAGGGAATGTTCGGCCAGAAAGGAGACGAAGGACCTCGAGGATTCCCCGGACTGCCAGGACCCGTCGGCCTACAGGTACACACTCCACACTACACACTACACACTACACATCCGCACAGTCCACACAACACACTCCACATCCGCACACTCCACATCCACACACAACACACTACACACAACACACACCATACTACACACAACACACAACACAACACAACATACTACACACAACATACTACACACAACACAACACACAGCACACAACATACTACACACAACATACAGTACACAACACATGACATACTACACACTACACACAACACACTACATAAATTGAAAAGTTGTTTTGTGGAATTGTGTATATTTGTTGTAAATGACTTTTGTGCGGTTCTTTATTGTAAGAACCTTCACATACGTAACTATTTTTTTTAATGTTTGTATAAATTTTTGTAAATTTAAATCAACGCGATCTCTGCGTGTTCAGGGATTACCGGGCCCTCCAGGCGAGAAGGGAGAGACCGGTGACGTCGGTGCGATGGTTAGTTTCCGACTCTCTTTGCTAATTTGAATTATTTTTTGTTTGTTAATTTTTTATTGAATGTTGTGTTTTTGTTCCTGATGTGTAACAGGGTCCTCCTGGTCCTCCAGGCCCGAGAGGTCCTCAGGGTCCCAGTGGAGCCGACGTGAGTGTTTCAGCTCCACACGCCACCTGCACGTGATATAAACCTCGGTACGATTGTGGAATATCTCAGTAATTAGCGCGAGGTTTCAGAGCGATGTGCTGTTTTTGTTAACAGGGTGCACAGGGACCTCCTGGTGGTATCGGCTCTATGGGAGGAAACGGAGAAAAGGTCAGAATTATTCTGTTTAAGGCTCAGTTACTGAGAACGGAGATCTGATGTACACTAAAACATACAACACACATCAACACACAACAACACACAACACACAACAACACATCAGTTCCTCTGCATGAATTCTGGAGATGTTTCTGTAAAGCCTCACAGAGAATCCGATTATTTTTAGGGTGAGCCGGGTGACGCGGGAAACCCAGGACCTGCTGGAGAGACCGGTTCAATGGTAAGTGTGTGTGTATATATGTGTGTGTGTGTATATGTGTGTGCGTGTGTGTGCGTGTGTGTGTGGTGTTTTTAGAAAACAGATTACACTTGAGTGTAACTGACCGTAAGGGAACATAACGGTAATTAATAGTTATAGTTATTAGCATTAGCGTTATATTATTATTAATGTCTATGAGTTTATAATACTTATTGTTTGGATTAAAGTATTATATTCAGTATTATTTTATTGTATGATTTTAATTATTTGAACAATATCTCAGTATATTTAAAAGCAGTAATAGCTCACAGCGCCGTGCAGTCCAGTGGGAAACGTGTGGGAATGAAAAGGAATAAAATGCAGAGAGATCAATGGAAGTGAACAGATGAAGATAAACAGAATAAAATCAGTTCAACGCTACAGATAAGGTCATGAAACGCGAATAAAATGAGGCTCTCAGTAAGTAGAGAATAATAACTGTAATAGAAAGAACAGCAGTAATACTGAGGAGAAGGAGAGGAAGAGGAAGAATGAGGAGAGGAAGAGGAAGGAGAGGAAGAGGAAGAAGGAGGAGAAGGAGAGGAAGAAGAAGAATGAGGAGAAGGAGAGGAAGAGGAAGAATGAGGAGAAGGAGAGGAAGAAGGAGCGGAAGAAGAAGAAGAAGGAGGAGAAGAAGAGGAAGAAGAAGAAGAAGGAAGAGCAGGAGAGGAAGAGGAAGAAGGAGCGGAAGAAGAGGAAGAAGAAGAAGAAGGAGGAGAAGAAGAGGAAGAAGAAGAAGGAGGAGCAGGAGAGGAAGAGGAAGAAGGAGGAGCAGGAGAGGAAGAGGAAGAAGGAGCGGAAGAAGAGGAAGAGGAAGAAGGAGCGGAAGAAGGAGCGGAAGAAGAAGGAGGAGAAGAAGAGGAAGAAGAAGAAGAAGGAGGAGCAGGAGAGGAAGAGGAAGAAGGAGGAGAGGAAGAGGAAGAGTTATTAGTGTTTGTTCTGCGCTGTAATAGTTTATAATAATATCTGGTGAAACGTTTATGTAAACACTTTTATTTAATAATAAGTATATTAATAGACGTGGGTCAGCAGGAGGATGAATGTGACTGATGTTTTTAGGGTCCGAAAGGTGAAGTGGGTGAGAAAGGAGAGACGGGACCACCCGGAGCTGCCGGACCCGCAGGAGCACGAGGACCGCCTGGAGACGACGGTCCTAAAGGAAACCCTGTGAGTGAGAGAGACAACAGACTTAACGCTGACTTAACGCTGACTGAATACTGAATGATTAACACTGAAATATCACTGATCTTTCTTGCCTAGGGACCTGCTGGCTTTCCTGGAGACCCAGGTCCTCCTGGTGAGCCCGGTGCTGCTGTAAGTTGCGTAATAAAATTATTAAAATGTTAAATAAAAGTGGAGTGAGAGCAGCAGAGATGATCACACACAGACACACAGAGAAGAGTGTACTGAGTTGAATAATGTGTATAAGAGCTGCCTTTGCTGAGTGTGTGTAGAGTGTTGAGTGTGTAGAGTGTAGAGTGTGTAGAGTGTTGAGTGTTGAGTGTGTAGAGTGTTGAGTGTGTAGAGTGTTGAGTGTGTAGAGTGTAGAGTGTTGAGTGTGTAGAGTGTAAAGTGTTGAGTGTGTAAAGTGTTGAGTGTGTAAAGTGTTGAGTGTGTAGAGTGTTGAGTGTGTAGAGTGTAAAGTGTTGAGTGTGTAAAGTGTTGAGTGTGTAGAGTGTAAAGTGTTGAGTGTGTAGAGTGTAAAGTGTTGAGTGTGTAGTGTAAAGTGTTGAGTGTGTAAAGTGTTGAGTGTGTAGAGTGTAAAGTGTTGAGTGTGTAGTGTGTTGAGTGTGTAGTGTGTAGAGTGTGAAGTGTTGAGTGTGTAGAGTGTAAAGTGTTGAGTGTGTAGTGTAGAGTGTAAAGTGTTGAGTGTTTCACAGGGACTCGACGGCCTGCCTGGAGATAAAGGAGAAAACGGAGAAGCCGGTCAGCAGGTTCGTCACGTTCCATTTACTTCTGCTGCGTTTTCTAAACAGTTACAGGACACTGCTCTTTAGAAGAAATGAGTACAGTGATGCAGTGATGTGGTGTGTGTGTCTCTGTGTGTGTCTCTGTGTGTGTGTGTCTCTGTGTGTGTGTGTGTCTGTATGTGTCTCTGTGTCTCTGTGTGTGTCTCTGTGTGTGTATGTGTCTGTGTCTGTGTGTGTCTGTGTGTGTCTGTGTGTGTCTGTGTGTGTCTGTGTGTGTGTGTGTGTCTGCAGGGACCCCCGGGTCCGTCAGGTGAAGCTGGACCTCCTGGACCTCCAGGGAAGAGAGTGAGTCACTGAAACACTGAATGTCGTTTGAAAAAAATATGAAAATTGAAAAAATATTTTAATAGATTTTTTAAAAAATAAAACAGAGAAATCAATCAAAAATTTATAAATTGGTCTGTAAGGTTAAAAGAAAATATTTTAACACTCTAGAAATACATTAAAAAAATTAAAATAAGTAAACTTAATGATTATCTAGAAATAAAAGCACAATTAATAAAATAAAAAGCCTGATGTGTCAGTTATCAGTGTTTATATTCACTTTAATGTGTTTGTGTGCTTTGTGATCAGGGTCCAGTGGGACGGGCAGGAGCCGAGGGCAAGCAGGGAGAAAAAGGGTCTAAGGTAAAAATATACGTGTTCACACACTGTGTGTGTGTGCGTGCGTGTGTGTGCGTGTGTGCGTGCGTGCGTGCGTGTGCGTGCGTGAGTGTGTGTGTGTGTGTGTGTGTGTGTGCGTGCGTGCGTGTGTGTAACAATCATCAGGCACAGCGATGTATTTTCTGTCCTCTGTCCTGCAGGGTGAAGCCGGAGCTGAAGGACCATCTGGGAAAACCGGGCCTGTTGGACCTCAGGGGTCCCCTGGAAAGCCTGGTGCTGAGGGTCTGAGAGGAATTCCTGGTCCTGTAGTAAGTTTCCTGTTGACTCGGGACAATAAATCAGAATATTTCTAAATCTAATTCATGTTTTTAAACTCTGAGTGTTTGAATTCGTAATTAACACGTATGACATCACTACAGGGTGAACAAGGACCTCCTGGTGTTGGGGGTAAAGACGGCCCGCCGGGTCCACTGGTGAGAGACACGTTTACACGTTTAACATAAAACTACGTCTCCAGAGTTATTTGATTTATTATTGTTGATGTAAATGAACTCTCATTACTTCAGCACTGAGTAAAGACTTCATGTTGTATATAATTTAATAAGGATTCTTTTTCTGTAATCGTCCCTGTGATCATGTGACGTCTTCTGTGTTTAGGGTCCTCCTGGGCTCCTCGGGCTGAAAGGTGACCCTGGTTATAAAGGTGAAAAGGTAAAGTGTGTTTTACAGTTATACCAAACACACAACATCAAAACATAAATAAATGAAGAGCATGTGTGATTGTTTTGGCTCAGTTCAGTCATAAAATACACAGAACACACGTGTACAATCACGTGTAAAGTTACGCAGAGATCCAGTTTATTATTTAATTCTGATTTAATTCCAAAGTGAATATACAGTATAAATAAAAAGTATAAATTTGAATAAAAATTTGAAAAAATGAAAGTGAATTTAAAAATGAAAAATGCAGTTGATGTTGAAGTCGTTACATGTTGAGTGTTGGTGTGTGTTTGTGGTTTTCAGGGTCATCCTGGTCTGATTGGTCTGATCGGGCCTCCAGGAGAACCAGGTGAGAAAGGAGACCGAGGTTTACCTGGAGCTCAGGGAACAGCTGGAGGCAAAGGTGATTCTGTAAGTGAATACATCTCTCTCTCTCTCTCTCACTCACACACACACACACACACACACACACACACACACTCACACACACACACACACACACACGCCTCTGGCTGGTTTTGAATAATGCTGTCATTGCTCTGATCTCAGGGTGCTGTGGGTACTTCTGGTCCTCTTGGTCCTCCTGGTCCTCCTGGTATTCCTGTAAGTTTAATTCTCTCCATCACTGAATTATAATATTCTCTCATTTATATTATTCTTTGACCATGTGACTGATTTTCTCTCATGTTCTCTTTCTAAAAGGGAGCACAAGGACAAAAAGGATCCAAAGGAGCGAGTGTGAGTCCTGAGCCTGTTTAAGCTGTTTGTCACTTTAAATTAAAATCTGTAGATCAGAATTTATATTTATATTTATATTTATATTATAAAGTCAGGGAGTTATAATATAGTGTAGTGTGTAGTGAAGTGCGGTGTGTTTAACCCTAAATCCTGTCTGCTTCTGTCATTATTTAATAGAAATATAGCTCTGTGTCTCTCTTTAGCTTCAGTCATGAATAAATTATACACATTCTACAGATAATTATTGGATGCAGCACTAAAATTCACACACACTTTGTTTTTAAAACCAAATTCTTGTAAAATCTTTTCTCAGTTTTTAATTGAATCTTTATCTTTATGCGTGTGTATTTACAGTTGTAGCGCAATAGCTCTTATTTTGTGCGAGAGTCTGATTTTCACTGAATGAATAGTTCTGTGTGTTTTTTGCCGTGTCTGATTTAAAGGTGTTTAATAAAGTAATAAATGTGCTTTTATAGGGTCCGGCGGGTCAGAAAGGAGAACCCGGATTGATCGGCTCTCCTGGGCCTCCTGTAAGTCTGATGCTCACTTGTAATTGTGTTGTTTATGTCATTTCTGATGTGTTCAGGTGAAAATACGGTGTTGAAGGATGGAACAGTGTTGAAGCTGATTGTGTGTGTGCTTGGCTGAACAGCATGAAAGCTTTACTGGACTGTGGATGCACTGGTGAATATCTAATCGTGGTCATTTCAGGGTCCTCCAGGTGACATGATCCAGCCGCTGCCCATCCAGATGTCCAAGAAGTCGAAGCGTTCTTCAGACGTCCAGGCTGACGAGGCCATGATGGATTACGGTTTAGAGGGAATTGAGGGAATGGATGAAGTCTACGGTTCGCTCAACAACCTGAAGCTGGACATCGAGCGCATGAAGTTCCCTCTGGGCACGCAGGACAATCCGGCCCGGACCTGTAAAGACCTGCAGCTCAGCCAGCCCGACTTCCCCGACGGTGCGAGCCAAACGTTCTGTTTATCGCTCTGACAGTACAGCATGATGAGAGATTCTCAGATTCACAGCAACACAAGTCCTTAAACTCCTCATGCGTTAGTAAATGACTGTAAGGAGCATCTTCAGCGTCTGAAATGAGGTTTTGTGTTTTAGGTGAATATTGGATCGACCCTAACATGGGCTGTAAAGGAGACGCCTTTAAGGTTTACTGCAACTTTACAGCCGGAGGAGAGACGTGTATCTTTCCTGATAAAAAGTCCTCAGGGGTGAGTAATTAATCCCTAAAGCTTAAGGCTTCAACTCGGTTTGTGCTCATGTGATAAACTCTCGTTCTTTCCCTAAACAGGTTCGAATATCCAACTGGCCGAAAGAGTCTCCAGGGACGTGGTTCAGCGAGTTCAAGCGCGGTAAAATCGTAAGTCTGGGTTTTAAATCTTTGCTGTGTTGAGTCGATGCTAACAGCTAACGTCTTCCTGCTAGGTTTTAGGACACAGCTGTAACTCTACTGCGATATCTTTCTGCGCTAGCATTAGTATAAAAACAGAGGGATGGACACCAGCATCAGCTCCTCCTCAGCGTATCTCTCTAATGTTGGTTTCTGTGACAGCTCTCGTACGTGGACCTGGAGGAGAGTTCCATCAGCAGCGTCCAGATGACGTTCCTCAAGTTGCTGAGTTCTGCAGCGAGACAGAACTTCACCTACATCTGCCACCAATCCGTCGCCTGGTTTGATGCTAAAGCCGACAACTACAACAAAGCGCTGCGCTTCCTCGGCTCCAACGACGAAGAAATGTCGCACGACAACAACCCCTTCATCAAGGCCGTGTACGACGCCTGCTCGGTAAGAACGTCAGCGCCGGATTACCACAGCTCGCCGTCTAATAAACCATTACTGCTTCTGCTGCTGGTGTTTTTAGTCACAGCAGATTCTCTGAACATGGAAAATAGTTCCAAATTTCCACAAGCTGCTCAGATTCTCCTGATTTTCTGCCTCGAAAGCTACAGTGAAGACAAACAACCTGCAGAGTTCCTTTATTTCATCTGCATTACAGGATGGAAACGTGAACGCAGGCAAAGCTAATGAAACATCATGTGACATGGATGCTGGTTCTGATGAAATCTCCTCTCTTTATGTCTTTTCAGCAAAAGCAGGGCTACGCTAGAACCGTGTTGGAGATTAACACTCCGCGCATCGACCAGGTGCCCATCATCGACGTCATGCTGAACGACTTCGGAGATCCCAGCCAGAGATTCGGCTTCGAGGTCGGCCCTGTCTGCTTCCTCGGGTAGCAGCCTTCCTTCAGCCTGGTCGAGCTGGGACGCTTCGAGACGTGTGGACGGCTGCCCCACACACACACACACACACACACACACACACACACTTACTGGCCGATAAAGACTGTGTTATCATCATGGGAATGTTCATCGCCCTTGTGGGGCTGAAATGACGAGACTGAGGCCAGCAATCCGGGGACCAACATGAAGAAAAGACATGAACTGGTGAATAATGGTGCACTTTCAAACTTAGAAAAAAAAAAAGAAAAAAGAAATGGATTCCTCAGTTTTCCTCTTTTCCACCAACTCCTCTCCCTGACCCAGTTTTAATCCCACTATAAAAATTAACCTCTAATCCTGCTGTTAGACCTCATCGTAATCCTAATTCCTGTTTTAAACTCCCATCCTAAACCCGCTCCCTAATTTTAATCCCAATATTTCATTCCAATTCCAATATTGGATTTTATTCCCAATCCCAGTCCTAATCTTAATCCTAATTCCACTTACCTTTGTTCCTTTTCGTTTCTTTATTCTTCCTCCAGGTGGTTTGATTCGCTCTTGATATATAAAAGAAAAAAGATCTTACGGTGCTATAGAAAGTGCATTTTTATAAGTGTAATTATAATTTTGTACAATAATGTCTTTTTGAATCGGCTCTCCTGCAGAATCTTGCATGTCTCTCATTTGATGACTATACAGAGGCTTCTTCAGTCTAGATATCTATTTTATTTTTACTTTAAAACACTTGTCCTGTTACAGCGTGATTAAAATCAGCATTAAAAGCAGCCCTACTGTAAATATTGACCACTTTTAGACAAACAGGAGATTAATCCATCTTATGGATTGTGAAGGAGTAATTTTAAGATTGAAAATCTGTAGATTAGCAGATTTTACTTTCATTTCCCACTAATGTGTTTATCTTGTCAGTGGTAGCGTTGATGCTGTGGTAATCAGACGTCTGGTGATGCGACGGTGACGAGACGAGAGTGTTTATATCAGACTCAAACTCTTTTATACCTCAACTCTGAGTGGAAGGGAAACATGTTAAACAGCTCTTTAATTACACATTTTAATTTTCCACATTTTGCTCTCTGTATTTGCATTTCTTTATCCGAGTTTCTGTTTGAAGTTTAAAAACTGAAACTGCATTCCTGCGCTTCGTATTTAAGCTTCTGTGGTACGATGTGGTTTTGTTTTATTTGCTTTTCTGTCTTTGTCTGAATATCGTTTGCAGATGTGTTCATGTCCTCGGTTCCCTCCAAATACATGACTATAGGCATTTAAAATTTGACACATTTGTGTACTTCTCTTCTTCTATAATTTATGTAAAACTTGGAATAAATGATTGGTACGATGTAGCTAGTTTCTATTCAATCCCGGTGCTTGAGTATGTTTGTTATTTTTGCTTCCCAAAAATAAGTATTTTTAATGCAGGAATAGATGTAGAGGTGAGGTGTGAGGTGAGGAGGGGTGAGGTGCGGTGAGGAGGGGTGAGGTGCGGTGAGGTGAGGAGGGGTGAGCTGTGGGGTGAGGTGCGGTGAGGTGAGGAGGGGTGAGCTGTGGGGTGAGGTGCGGTGAGGTGAGGAGGGGTGCGGTGAGGTGAGGAGGGGTGAGGTGGGGTGAGGAGGGGTGAGGTGAGGAAGGGTGGTGTGAGGTGCGGTGAGGAGGGGTGAGGTGAGGAGGGGTGCGGTGGGGTGAGGAGGGGTGAGGTGTGAGGCGAGGAGGGGTGAGGTGAGGAGGGGTGAGGTGAGGAGGGGTGGGGTGAGGTGAGGGGTGAGGTGAGGAGGGGTGCGGTGCGGTGAGGTGAGGTAGATAAGATGGTGAGGAAGTTAAATTAGGATAATAAAGTGAAGTGAGATGAGGATTAGGTCGTAATGTAAAGTAGTAAAGGTCAGTAAGTCAAGTTAGAGCAGTGAGTAAAGTATAGTAAAGTATTAGAGAAGGCTGAGTTCAGTAAAGTTGGAAGGTACTGAAGCGCAGAGTTGAGAGGTAAAGAGTGAGGAGGTTCTGTGGTGTAAAATAAAGGTGGCGAGAGAGTAAACAGGTAACGTGAGAAAGGTAAAGTGGGAAGACATTAAACCAAGGTAGAGTAAAGTAAAGAAAAGTAAAGTAAGGGTTAGGGAAAGGTTCAAATAAGTAGCTAAGGTAAGGCTTTAGGGCGGGTTAGGTAAAGAGCAGTGGGTGTGTAAAGGTCATATACGGTGGTCAGGTGGTAGGTTAAGGTGAGTAATCTATAGTGCTAATGGTGAGATGGTGAAGGAAGGTTAAGTGGTAGGTTAAGTGAAGGTGAAGAAAGGTAAGGTGGTAGGTTAAGTGATGGTGAAGGAAGGTTAAGTGGTAGGTTAAGTGAAGGTGGTAGGTTAAGGTGGGTTAGATAAAGGACAGCGGGAAGCTAAAGTAAGGTACATGAGCTAAGGTATGATGTAAGGTAAGGGTAGAAGGTAATAAAGGTTAGTTAGTGGAAGTGGTGTGTTATCTTGTAAAACATTTTCCCACTGACCTGCTGATCTCCATCCACTAACAAAGTCTACAAGATCTTTACACTTTAAAGGTGGGAATATGACCACATAACCTGAATACAGGTGGAATCCCAAAATCATTTGCGGTTGTAAATGTGCTTTGAAAGTGTGGATTCACTCCACTCTGCGTTTTACTGATACACACTTACAGAGCCAAGACGTTTCTGCAGAAGGGACACGAGATGACCGATAAATGAACAGATGAGGATGAGAGAAGTGAAATAAATTAGTCACTGAAATTACACACTTACATCTTCAGTAACATTCAGAATTCACTCAAGAAGAAAAGCGAGGAAAGACAAACACTGAAGAAGTCCAACAGGAAACACCAAAGGAACAGGAGAACCGAAGTGGAAGCAGAGAGATGAGTATCAGTAACATCTGGAATAAATCGAGCAGGTGTCTGAGAGGAGGACGTCATGGTGCTGGAGATTCATAAGAGGAACGGGTGAGACTCGGAAGCACAACAACTTCAGCTGAAGGACCTGAGCTAAAACACTCCTTCTCTAATTTTACTAAAGAACAAAGAGTATCATCATCATCATCATCAAGACATCACCATCTCACCTAAAGTCCTCAATTCAGTAGTTCATTAGAGTTAAGAGAACTCTGCTACACCTTCTTTATCACACTGAGCTCATTTTTAAATGTAGTTATTGAATCGAAATCAATAAATAAAAAGGTTAGATTTCTTTTCTGTATAACTTTATCCTGATGAACCGCTAGAGATCGAGATGTGTAAGGCTAATCGATAGCTCGCTAATCATAATCAGGCCTGTGTGTGTATCCATACAGCTCTATTTCCTGAAGTGTGTGTGTGTGTGTGTGTGTGTGTGTGTGTGTAAAAGTGATGAATGCACACTGCAGATGTGTGTGATGTAGCTGCAGTTCCAGCTAATTACCTGCATTGATCGTGACGGGTGGAGCGGCGGATCAGCGCGCTGCTCATTCAGAGCTCCACCTTTATTTCCAGATGATAAAAAACGCTGTGCAGGAAACTCTTTTAGAGAATCCAGAGTGTTTCCTGCAGTGATGGAGCGCTATGAAAACTCCGAGGATGTCCGAGGCTGTGAATTTATCGTTTGGCAAAATGATTAGACCGAGGACTGTGGGCGAGCGAGAGGCATGCACAGAGTGGCGAACGTGAGGTAGGGCTGAGGCGAACTGTTCGTCCTTCACTCCTGAATCCTGAGCGCTGAGAAGGTTAGATGTTCCTGCACACAGGTAATAGACACTGAGATGCGCTCGTGATGTAAAGTTTTTCATATTTCATTTTAAAATCTCGTGCACGGTGCCTTCACCTCCTCGATCTCCCTCGGCGTGTTTTTATATTTTAGTGAATTGTACCATTTACTTGCATTTGCATAATTTTTTCTACTTTTAAAACGTTTGTACGTTTTTTAGAGCTTAGCAACACACACACACACACACACACACACACACACACACACACACACACACACACACCCAATGAAATGAAGTGCACTGATGGGGTGGAATGTTGGGTTGGGTTTCGTGTTGGGTTTCTTCATGCAGTTTTGACGGCACACACACACACACACACACACACACACACACACACACAGATAAATTTAGCTTGACAGTAAAGCTCACATTCCAGCTCCATTTCATCTCAGGCTTTTATTTCCATCTGCATATGATTTACAGTCAAGCTGAGAGTGTTAGCATCTGCTGACAGAGAAAACCCGCTAACAAATATTAATCTGCTTCATAACACACACACACACACACACACACACACACACACACACACTTGCGCTACAATTAGAACTTGCAGTCACACATTCTGGGGTCTGAAATCACACTGGAGCGTCTTTTCCACACTGAAACAGTGCTAAAGGTGTGTAAGTGTGCTGCAGGATCGAGAGCGCTGATCGGTGTTTGATTACTCTGTTACGACGTTAAATGTTGATCACATGACCAACCGTTTTTCAGTTAAATATTTTGCATGTTTTTTTTTTTTTTAAAGAAATCATTTTTACTCGTGACAAAAATCTCATGAACCTGTTGCTGCTCGTTTGCTTTTACACAGCCTGCATGCTACGTTTACTAGCTTAACTAATGTCAGTGATGAAGAGATGATGGTTGTCATGGAAACATTATAATTTTGTTCACTGTCAGATAACTGGATTGTGATTGGTCAACAGTCAGAGGCTCAGACATACATTAGAGAGGAGGAAGGGGCGGGGTCAGGATGGTGGGAGGTCACATGCATTTCAGATTTGCATATTCACACCTTTAAATTCTCTCAAAGTTTTGACGCAGATTATTTTCTCGTGTCTTATTCTGCGATAGAAAGTTTAATAATTTAGTGAATATATTTCCAGCGGTTTAAAATTCCACCTCAAGGCTGACGACACGCCGGTGGAATCTGATCCGTGTGTGAGAAGTCATCAGAAGCACGCCGCCTTCATGCCATGCTGCAGATTCCTTTACCCCCCGCTACCCCCCCGTTACCCCCCCGTTACCCCACACCCCCTCCCTCCCTCCCCTGCCGGGTGTAGTTGATCATCTCCTGCGTGCAGCATGGACACCATGCAGTTAAAGGATTTATTCACCGTCGCTCACTTTATTAAAGCCAGATGTGATCACGGCCTGAAAGCCGGAGAACCTAAACAGGTCAAAAATTATGTTTTTTTCGAGGTGGAGATCCTGGACCCGAAAACCAGCACGCAGCTCTGCTACCTGGACAAGGTGCGTCACTTTAACCCAAAACCCCAAACTTAACTCTAATCTGCAGTCTGGACTCGTCTGCTGTTTAAATCAGCTTCATGTCTGATCAGTGATCTGTTTACAAAACAGTCCGATCTGCAGCTTGTCGTGTCAGACACGGAGTTTTTTATTAACCGTCTCCTTGGTGATAAATAAACTTTGCTCAAGTTAATTAAAGTCAGGCATTTTTTTTTTTAACAATTCCGGCATTTTCCATGAGCAGGTGGATCCGAGTACCACCATCGGAGAAATCAAGATCCTGCTGCACAAATTATGTGAGTTTTCTTTTTCTTTTTTCTTTTCTTTCTTGTTTTCATGATTTAAGCTGAATCCAGCTGCTCGAGGAAACACAGCAGTCAGCAGGCTCAGTGGCTGCGTTAGCTTCATCAGCTAATATTAGCACAGCAGCATTGATTGTGAGTTAAACATTTTATTACAGTTTAAATAGAAGAGAATCGTTAAGGAGTCATCATGAATTAAATCTTATTGATTCCTAAACAAGTTTCACACACACACACACACACACACACACACACACACACACGTGTACTGCTGAAAAACATTTGCAGAGAGACAGAGAGACAGGCAGACAGACAGGCAGACAGAGAGACAGGCAGGCAGACAGAGAGACAGACAGACAGAGAGACAGACAGGCAGACAGACAGGCAGACAGAGAGACAGACAGGCAGACAGACAGAGAGGCAGACAGACAGACAGACAGAGAGGCAGACAGACAGGCAGACAGAGAGACAGACAGACAGGCAGACAGAGAGACAGACAGACAGACAGGCAGACAGACAGGCAGAGAGGCAGACAGACAGACAGACAGGCAGGCAGACAGACAGAGAGACAGACAGGCAGACAGAGAGACAGACAGGCAGACAGACAGAGAGGCAGACAGACAGACAGACAGAGAGGCAGACAGACAGACAGACAGGCA
>JAKKZN010000021.1:17838423-17850418 GCA_033441825.1 Pangasius elongatus
GCTGAGTGTAAAACCTCCACTGATGGAGCGCTGAGTGTAAAACCTCCACTGATGGAGCGCTGAGTGTAAAACCTCCACTGATGGAGCGCTGAGTGTAAAACCGCTCACAGCAACTGCAGCCCCAAAGCGCTGCTTGTGTTTCCTCATTTAAGTCGCTTTGGATGAAAGCTTCTGCTAAATGAATAAATGTAATGTAAATTAATTATCATATTTTTTTCTCACACTGAAATGAGTACTCAGTATGAATCCTTCAGAGACTTCACACAACGTTTCGTTTAGCTCTGTTTAGTTTCCCTGCTTTAAAAAAGCGAAAAGCGCACTGGCTTTTAACAGCGAACTCTGACACACCTCAGAGTTACACAAGTCTGTTAGTGTGTGCGGTGTGTGCTGTGTGTGCTGTGTGTGTTGGTGTGTGCTGTGTGTGTGCGGTGTGTGCGGTGTGTGCTGTGTGTGTGTGCTGTGTGTGTTGGTGTGTGCTGGTGTGTGCTGGTGTGTGCTGTGTGTGTTGGTGTGTGCTGTATGTGCTGTGTGTGTTGGCGTGTGTTGGCGTGTGTTGGCGTGTGTTGGCGTGTGCTGTGTGTGTTGGTGTGTGCTGTGTGTGTGCTGTGTGTGTGCGGTGTGTGCTGGTGTGTGCTGTGTGTGTTGGTGTGTGCTGGTGTGTGTTGGTGTGTGTTGGTGTGTGTTGGTGTGTGTTGGTGTGTGCTGTGTGTGTTGGCGTGTGTTGGCGTGTGCTGTGTGTGCTGTGTGTGTTGGTGTGTGTTGGTGTGTGCTGTGTGTGTTGGCGTGTGTTGGCGTGTGCTGGCGTGTGCTGTGTGTGTTGGCGTGTGTTGGTATGTGTTGGTGTGTGTTGGTGAACAGTGCTCTCAGAGATACACTTCCTGTTTCATGGACATGACGAATGCTGAACCTCGACCAGCTCCTCTTCCCCTGAACCCTTCAGCTCGCTTTGAGCCGTTTATTAAGACAAAAGTCCGATAAGCACCAGTTCCCCCCATCCTGCCCTGGTACAGCGGTTAGTGTCGGGGTCTCTGGTGTGTGAGGTCCCTGGGTCGAGGCTGCGTCTCTGGTTTTGCTTTAGGTCAGGGTTAAGAAGAAGATGAAAAGGTTTATAAAGCCTTACGTACTCATATGAGATCCTGTGGCTCATGTGGATGAGTTTCGCCTCTGGGTTGAGAGGTTGCTGGTTCAAACCCCAGCCAGGACTCCAGGATATGAGTGCAGATGGGAGGAGGAGTGGTGCGGAGACGGAGGTTGGAGGAGGAGGAGGAGGAGGAGTGGTACGGAGGTAGGAGGAGTGGTGCGGAGACGGAGGTTGGGGGGTAGTAACCGGGCAGCTGCCCCCCCAGGGGCGGAGTGGAAGAAGAATGGGGTTATGGAGCTCAGAGAGAGAATGTCGACTTAGTTTTTAAATTATCTAGGGGTTGCTGTAAAAAACTATCACCCTCACTTTTTTTGGTGGCCTCCAGCACCATGTTCCACAACCACCTTCTCTCCACTCTCAGGCTCCGCCCACTCTGCTCTCACATCACTCACCTGTGGGGACGAGCGAGACTTGAACCTGCAACCGCTACAGTGAGAGACGAGGCTTTTGCCACCGAGCCACCAAGCCCCACAAATCACGCTGGGGCTCATAGCGCTTTTGTCTTTTAAAATGACAAAAAAATAAATAAATAAAAATAAATAAATATTGCATAAAAGATTGTAGAAGTATTCACCCCCGCTCCACGTGAAACCCCTAAATTAGATCTTTTGAAAAAAGCCATGATTACGCCATCAGATATTTATCTTACTAATGGAGAATTACATCACTGTGGCTCAGCTTCTGGCTCTGAGTTCGTTGCTCTATTTCGCCTCCAAGTGGACAAACAGAGAACTGCTCTTTCTCAAATTCAGGATTCACGTAAATTACATTTCACAAGATCATTTTAATTCAGAACACAGATTCTCCTGGTGAGATTACACCCTTTATCATGCCCGTTCCAGCAGGCTGTATGTTTGACACCCCTAGTGTGTGTGTGTGTGTGTGTGTGTGTGTGTGTGTGCGTGTGTTGCAGGTTGACACAACTCACCTGTGTGATGTTAGCACTACAGCTCTGCCGTCTCGGATGACGCTCATGATGGCGTTCCACAGAAAGCGGCGTGAGTGAGGATCCATGCCGCTGGTGGGTTCGTCCTGTAACAGCAGGCTGAGGCTTAATAAACACACGCAGGGTTCAAACCCACAATAATCACAGAGCACTCATCACTCAGCACTCATCACTCACACTCCAGCACTCATCACTCAGCACTCATCACTCATCACTCAGCACTCATCACTCAGCACTCATCACTCATCACTCATCACTCAGCACTCAGCACTCATCACTCAGCACTCATCACTCATCACTCAGCATTCATCACTCAGCACTCATCACTCATCACTCAGCACTCATCACTCAGCACTCAGCACTCATCACTCAGCACTCATCACTCATCACTCAGCATTCATCACTCAGCACTCAGCACTCATCACTCAGCACTCATCACTCATCACTCAGCACTCAGCATTCACCACTCAGCACTCATCACTCAGCACTCATCACTCAGCACTCAGCACTCAGCACTCATCACTCAGCACTCAGCACTCAGCACTCAGCACTCAGCACTCATCACTCAGCATTCATCACTCAGCACTCAGCACTCAGCACTGCGGGCTGCACAACCTCCATACTGTTTAAACTGATTCAGTGTAACAAACCAATAAACACACTGTGTGTGTGTGTGTGTGTGTGTGTGTGTGTGTGTGTGTGTGTGTGTGTGTTTGTGTGTAGCAGCGCTTTCCTGGGTGTTTTATTCCTTTTACACCACAACAGCTTACCAACAAGTACAATTTTTATTTGTTAAACAACGACGTGTGTGAAAGCTACAGCTTCACCTCTGACTGTTACAGAGCACTGACACTGGAGACTCCTTCCATAAACGATAAATAAACACATTTCTCCTTGCAGAAAACGTCACCATATCAGTGATTACAGACGTACTCTAATCTGTTTATTATTAGCTGAGCGCTGACTGTGAATGAGCCGTTACTATAGAAACGATAACGTATCATAACGAGCGCATTAACGTAAACCTGCACCACTGTCAGGGCCGCTGTTATAGAGAATTAATCAACACCTCCTGACCAATCAGCTGCACTTCTAACTCCAGTCTATCATCCTTCTGTCATCATCTGGATAATGTACATCTGTCATTTCTAATACAATATTTATATTGAGTCTATTATTATTATTATTATTATTATTATTATCATTATTATTATGGTTATGATGATGATGATGATGGTTATGGTTATTATTATTGTATTGTTATGATGATGATGATGATGATGATGATGATGGTTATGATGATGATGATGATGATGGTTATTATTATTGTTATGATGATGATGATGATGATGATGATGATGATGGTTATGATGATGATGATGATGATGGTTATTATTATTGTTATGATGATGATGATGATGATGATGGTTATTATTATTGTTATGATGATGATGATGATGATGATGATGGTTATGATGATGATGATGATGATGATGGTTATTATTATTGTTATGATGATGATGATGATGATGATGATGATGATGATGATGATGATGGTTATTACTGTGATGATGATGATGATGATGATGGTTATTATGATGATGATGATGATGATGATGGTTACCAGCAGCAGTAGAGGAGGACAGCCGATCATGGCGATGGCAGTGGACAGCTTCCTCTTGTTTCCTCCGCTGTAAGTTCCAGCACAGAGACCTGCGTACTCTGACAGGCCGATTTTGTCGACGCACCACTGCGCCACCTGCAGGACACACGGTGCAGTGAGCCGTCACACTTTCTCACATTCACCCTTTAACTTTAGTGAACTTTTCAAATGTGGATGTTTCTGAGCAGTAAGACCAGACTCACTCGGCTGATCTCGGACTCCGGCACTCCGCGGAGGCGAGCGTACAGGTACAGGTGCTCTCGGCCCGTCAGCAGCTCATCCACGGCGTCAAACTGAGGACAGTAGCCCATGTTCTGATGCACATCCAGGATGTTAGTCAGAATACTAGAGGAAGAAAACATTAGAGTATAATAATTAATGATTAACATTTCAGTGTCACTTCTCAGTATATTTAGATTTAGTATCTGTGTTCACACTCACACTCTCAGACGTTATCACGGCTTTAAGGTGTTACCTGAATCCGGCTACCGAGGCCTCGCCGAAGGTCACGTCTGTGTCTCCGGTGAGCATTTTAAAAGTGGTTGTTTTTCCAGCACCGTTTACACCAAGCAGCCCGAAACACTGCAGACCACAGGCTAATGTTAGCATCTGTTTAAACATATTCCTTCCACCTGAGCGCTGCTGAATCAGCGACTTTACTAGACGATATCTTCGGTCCGGAGGAGTTTACGCTTCTATGCGGTTTCTCGGTAAAATAAAAGACAAGCTGCGTTTTTTTCTCTTATTAACTTCAAAAAAGAGGGAAAGAAGAGAATCTGGTGAGGGAACTGTTTCTAGCTGCTGTAACATAAGTGACTACAGGAACTGACTTGTTTCACAATGTTACATGTAACTAGAAACGGATAAAAGTATGACGTAATTTTTTAAAATTGTAGTCGCTGGTAAGGTGCTGTGGTGTAAGAGGTCAATATACACGTTTACGTCTCCTGGATGATCTCATCTCATAGCTACAGAAACCGTGACTTCATTAGAGCAGATGTTTTACCTCTCCAGGAGGAACGCCCACACAGATCCGATCCACCGCCGGTCGCTTCCTCCCCACGTACGTCTGAACACACACACACACACACACACACACACACACACACACACACACACACACACAGATGTGTAAGTGGTGACAGGTGTCAGATTGTGTAAATCAGGTGATTGTCTCGTGGATGTTGACCTTGGTGAGATCTCGCATGTGCAGGATGTCGTTGTTTCGTGTCCTGCTGTAGATCCTCTGTCTCTCCTGAGCAACGTCATCATCTTCATCAGGAACTGGGACCTGACTGTAGTCACATAACCTGCACACGTAAACCCATATACATCACCTCCATCACCTTAACCACACCCATCTCCTCCAACACATTAACTACACCCATCTCCTCCATCACATCAACCACAACCATCTTCACCATCACATTAACCACAACCATCTTCACCATCACATTAACCACACCCATCTCCTCCATCACCTTAACCACACCCATCTTCACCATCACATTAACCACACCCATCACCTCCAACACCTTAACCAGACCCATCTCCTCCATCATATTAACCACACCCATCTCCTCCATCACATTAACCACACCCATCTTCACCATCACCTTAACCACACCCATCTTCACCATCACATTAACCACACCCATCACCTCCATTAATCACAGTAAATCATGTGATAAATCAGAGAAGAAGAAGAGAAAGTCTCCCTCACCAGTGATCCAGGAAGAACCTGTACTGAATGAGGAGAGTAAAGGTGAAGTAGACGAAGCCCTCCAGCGCCATACACACCACGTATTTCCCCACAAAGTCCCATCTGAACGGGTCCAGAACAAACTCCTCCCCTTTACACACAAACAGCACACAGTACACTCAGCTCACGACTGATGCACTAATGATATATATTTACTTCATCATCAGTAAAGTGAGGGAACGTCACCGAATCGGGCGTAGACGTCAGTCACCGCCTGGTTCATGGCCAGATCGATCAGGCCTCGTCCCAAACAGAAGTGAGGGAAAATCAGCAGCACTTTCTTTAATCCCTCGTTAAACAGGAGCAGAGACTGAAACACAGAGCGGTGTGTGTTAGAGAGATGTACGGATCAGAGAGTGTTACTGAAACACACACACACACACACACACACAGTGATAACGGTGAGATGTTTACCCTGTTGTTCTCGAAGAGCTCGAGGATGAAGGTGATGGCGCTGCTGTTAATGCCAATGAACAGATTAATGCAGGACAGAGAGACGTACGCGGTGCTGGGAACACTGAACACATACGACATCGGGTACATCATAGGAGTCACTGACCACCTGAAACAAGCAATAACTTTAATAATAGAAAAAATGACAGCAAGTTAGAAAGAAAAGGAAATCAAGAATGAGTAAAAATAAAAGAAAAGGAAAATGGGGCTAAAGAGAAACAAGACAAATGAATAAAATAAGAACTGGGGGGAAAATGGAATTTAACATACATTACAAAGTCAAGGAAGAAGAAGAAGAATGAGAAGAAGAAGAAAGAAAAAGAAGACTGAGAAGAAGAAGAAGAAGAAGAAGAAGAAGAAGAAGAAGAAGGAGGAGATTAAAGCTGAAAGCAGTGTTTTTGGGGGCCAAGCACCCAGACTCGGTGAGCCACACATTCACAGACGCTACAGTTTCCGCCGAGGCAATCACAGGAAAGCAGAACTGTAGGTAAAGAGCGTGGCGTTGCTGCTGCAGCTCCTGCTACTGCTGCTGTGACCTACTTTGACCTTTGGCCATGATTGCTACTGCTCTGACAGTTTGTTGTTTAGTCTCAGATCATGGTCCTGAAGATGTCTAAAAAGATTTGTGTCAGTGTGCAAGAGATACGGCCTCACTTCCTGTCTGATGGCTTCATTCATCGGCCCATTACGGACAAACTGTTTGGAGTAATCAAAATTCTTTTGATAATTTTCTGAGGCTTTTGTAAGGAGTAGCGAAAAAATGTTTTTTGACATAATCCAAGATGGAGGAAAATCTATTTAGGTGGAAATTGACATCATAGGGTGCAATGAACTCGTCTCGACCCAGGGAATCCAGGGATGGCTTTTCAATTTTGGACACACGGTTCAGAAGTTATGATCATAAATGTACTTCCAAATTAGGCCCAAATTTGACCCAATGGTGGCGCTAGAGCGTTGGCAGCACTTGGCCCAAATTTGGTCAGATGTTCCTTAGACCCTCCCCAATCAGTTTGCCAAATTTCACTACTTTTTACCAGACAGTTCTATGGGCTGCCATAGACAGTTCAGCCAGAAGAAGAAGAAGAAAAGGTAGAATAACAACTGGGTACCTACACACCGTCGGTGCTTGGTCCCCTAATAAAGGAAAAGAAGGAGAAAAAGGAGAAGAAAGAGAAGAAAGAGATGTAGGAGAAGATGAAGGAGAAGAAGGAGAAGATGAAGATCACCCGTATAAGCTCAGAAGGGTGATGAGTGCTGGCAGGTTGGTGGGTGACGTGTAGCATTTTTTATCGAAAGCGATGAAGATGGACACCACCATGGCCGTGCTGATGGAGTAATTCACCTACAGAGTCACAGAGAGAAAAGATTCAGCTCCACAGTTCTGCACAGAAGGTTCTGGAACCTCACTAAAGTACACATGATGATAAAGATGATGATGAAGCCATCACCATGTCCCAGAAGAAGCTGGTGAGCCAGTAAACGAGAGGACTGACGCCACTAACGAACTGCAGGTGTTTGGCCTTCGTCACTCGCTCCTGGATGAGGTAGAGGACGAAACTCGCCGGGACGAAGGACATGGCGAAGATCACGCAAATGGCCACGACGGCGTCTACAGACGTAGTCAAGCTGTTTAACACAGACACAGAGCGGAGATCACACACGAAATAAAACTTGTAATAAATATCAAAAAGAAAAGAAGAATTAAGTCCTTACATTAGATAAAAAACAAAGAAAAAAACATAAAATAAAAAGAAAAGTGTAAATATATAAAGAAAAAAGTCAGAGTGTTAAGAAGAAGAAAACAGTTTGGATTATAAGAAAAGGGTTTGTGTTATTTATGCAGTAACCTGATCAGTGAGTTAGATTAAATTAGATGTAGATGAGAAGTGGGTGTGGTCTGGGCATGATCTGGGTGTGGTCTGGGCATGGTCTGGAGATGGTGTGGGTGTGGTTTGGGTGTGGGCATATTCTGGCCGTGGTGTGGGTGTGGTCTGGGCATGGGCATGGTCTCGAGATGGTGTGGGTGTGGTTTGGGCATGGGCTGGAGATGGTGTGGGTGTGGTCTGGGCATGGTGTGGGTGTGGTCTGGGCATGGGCATGGTCTGGAGATGGTGTGGGTCTGGGCATGGTGTGGGTGTGGTCTGGAGATGGTGTGGGTCTGGGCATGGGCATGGTCTGGAGATGGCGTGGGTGTGGTCTGGGCGTGGTGTGGGTGTGGTCTGAGACACCCACATTGTGATGTCAGAGAGCTGCTCCTTGGTCAGGTTGAGGGGGTGATTGATGGCCGTGATGCCGAACTCAGACGGATCAGCGTGAAACGGCAGGTTGGCTCGCAGGATGGCGTTGTTCGCTACGTTCATGAAGGCCACCATGGCGTGCCATCCTTTATTATTAAACCACACCTGTGACATCACCGAGAACACACAGCAAGGGCACTTAAGGAAGGGAACTAGGGGAATGTGAAAGTACTGGAACACAACCAAAGTTTCAGGTCATCTCTGTGATAAAAGTTTACCTTGACGTTATATTCGCTTTCCATGTGGCGCAGGAACGGACCGATTTCTTTAACAGCCAACCTGGAGTAGTGACCCTAGGGAGGGGTTTAGCACTAAATGACACACATCCATTTCTTTTTCAGGAAAGCGTATTATAATATTAAAAGGTATTATTATATCTAGGTGCCTCAGAAGGGTGCTTCTGTAGGGAGCCTCTGTAGGGAGCCTACCCCGGTGATGTTCATCATGTTTCCGAGCTGATAGAGGACGTTCTGTATGTTTACAGGATCCACATCCAGAACAGGAAGTCGCCCTCCTACTGACAGACCGCCGTACCTGACAACACGAACCAGCCTGTTTATTTAGAAACCTTTAAAGCGTATTGCATTGAGTGAAATATGAAAGTGATATAAACACGTTACCTCTGCTCATTCACCCAGTATTTACTCTTTAAGCTGCACAACAGAAGCACACACTCGGGTTAGTGTCAGAATTGTGATGTCATAAAAACGACACAGGTACAGGTAAGTGTGGTGAAGCTCACCTGGTCTTGATGAGACTGGGATACGTCTTCACCAGGTAATCCGACACGTTTCTGTCTGTCAGGTCGAGCAAAATGTCTCCTGTCGCTTCTTTTCTCTAAATGAAAAAAGTAAGCACACTAATAACGGAGCTAGCAGTGCTAACAATGCTAACAGCTACGTCTCAAATTGCCTACATTAAGTGCACAGGTGCGCTCACTCAGAGACACGTAGCGCACCGCTAACATGCAGGTGATGTGCTACAACCACCAAAGTGTGGAACATCGGACCCTTTTTACACCGAATGGTTGCAGTTTATTTAGTAGAAGGGGCGGAGTTATCAGAGGGGCGGGGCCAGCACAATCAGTGCAATCTATTTTGTATAATTGTTGATTGTGATTATTCACATTTGATGTGAATCGTGTCTGCCCTGCAACTGTTGTATTACCTCGCGTGGCGGCAGTCCTCCTGCTCCGATTGGACAGACCGGTAGCATTGTGAGCTTCTGATTGGTGCTGCACTGACAGGAAGGGGAGGGGTTTCGCTCCGTCCACTCAGGGCTCAGTAAGATGTTACTAATCACTGGAGAAACTGGTGGAACTTCCCAATCCGTCGTAATGTTCCCACACAGCAAATTCCTGCACACACACACACACACACACACACACACACACACACACACACACACAACTGCTAAACAATGCTAGCATCCATAATCTGTATAAAGCAGTTTCACATAGACAATGCTAACATGGCTAGCAATCTTCAAAAGAAGAATCTGTTAGATGTTATTTATAGTGCTGGAAATGTTATTCTCTAAGACTACATCCACACCATGCTAGCATTGCTAACAACACTGGAATGTTGGTAATGAAATTTTTAATTCAGCTTAACAATAGAGTCAGAAGTGTAGAATTGTCATACAGTTTTATTTAAATAATTATAGAATTGCTAACAACGTTTTAGCGCTAGTAGCTGAGACAGCAGTGTGAAGCGTCTCACTCTAGCGGCTGGTCCTTCATGCAGCGCGTCCCCATGCCCGGGTCTCTGAGCAGCGTGTAGATGAAGTGTCTCATGGTGGAATGGGACGGACGCTCGTTACTGAAAAGCACAAGTTACACAAGTTATCTCACTGCGGCACTAACGAAGATTTCAGATGTAAAGTCTGAGTAAAGCAGCACTGACCTTAAGAACGTGTACTGCTGGCCGTACATCCACGGCGTGAGCGTTAGACTCGGGTACTCGCCAAACGGGGGGACGACCAGAGTGAAGAACAGAGCAACTAACACGAAGCTTGCTGGCAGAACAATCTACACACACACACACACACACACACACACACACACACACACACACACATACACATACACATACAGAGTCACACACGGTCACACACACACACATTCACACACACATACAGAGGTGGGCGTGTCTGAGTGAGACAGGTGGGCGTGTCCGAGTGATACAGGTGGGAGTGTCCGGGTGAGACAGGTGGGAGTGTCCGGGTGAGACAGGTGGGTGTGTCTGAGTGAGAAATGTGGGTGTGTCTGAGTGAGACAGGTGGGCGTGTCTGAGTGAGACAGTTGGGCGTGTCTGAGTGAGACAGGTGGGTGTGTCTGAGTGATACAGGTGGGAGTGTCCGGGTGAGACAGGTGGGCGTGTCTGAGTGAGACAGGTGGGCGTGTCTGAGTGATACAGGTGGGAGTGTCCGGGTGAGACAGGTGGGAGTGTCCGGGTGAGACAGGTGGGTGTGCCTGAGTGAGACAGGTGGGCGTGTCTGAGTGATACAGGTGGGAGTGTCCGGGTGAGACAGGTGGGTGTGTCTGGGTGGAACAATCCGGCCTCTCTGATGTCACCTGAGCGAGGAAGTCCTTGGAGCTGCGTGTGGCGTGATGAAATCTCTTCACCAGTAAAGCGTGAAACTGCTTCATCACCAGCCTGAACCCTTTAACCTGTCTCGAGGCTTTCCCCGCTCTGCTGTCCAAGTCTCCAGCTGTTCCCACGCCGTTCCCCTGCACGCCGTTCCCCTGCACGTCGTTCCCTTCTGCAGCAGACGACACGGAGAACATCTCAAGAACTTCACGTTAAACACTGTAATGGAAGTTCTAGCAAAGCCATGACAGCAGGACCTGGGATTAAAGCTAAGCTAAAGTGCTAAAGTGCCCGAGTGCGTGACGCAGGAATGCTAAGCAGCGCTAGCTCATCAGCTTCATCACCTTCAGGAGCCACAGATTTATCAGTGTCTCTCAACAAGCTGCTGCTTTTTCTCCTCCGCAACATCCACTGCTCTGAGGAACACCATCAGGTACGATACACATAGTTACACAACGAGGACATGCACATAAGCACACACACACACACACACACACACACAGGGAAAACACCACCAGAGATACACGTCCTCAAAAGCATACAAAAAGAAAAAGAGAAAATAAACACTAAGGACACACAAAACAGAAACACTGATGACACACAAATGTAAAAAAATGTAATAAATAAATAAATAAATAAACACAGGGGTGGACATTAAGGACACAAAAAATAACACAAATGACACAAAAGTAAACAGCGATGACGTGTGTAAGACCGCTGGATCCTCAGTTGATGATGATGAAAAGCTTGAAACACCTTCACGCTAGCTGAGATTTCCGACATGGCGGTGTTATTGTTGTAAAAGTAAAAGATCAGGCAAAGTTGAATTAAAACTGTGAAGCAGGAACAGGTTTGTGGTTGATGAAGCTGCTGCCGGTGGGAGAGAGAGCGGGACGGAAAACTCACCTGGGTTCACGCTGCCGTCAGCCGCCTCTCCGTCTGCGGTGACCTTCAGGAAGATCTGAGAGAGGAGAAGACGTCTCACTTCCTGTTCATTTCTCACAATCTAACACACTCTCCCCTCAGTCTAACACACGCGCCCCTCAGTCTAACACACTCGCCCCGCAGTCTAACACACTCTCCCCTCAGTCTAACACACTCTCCCCTCAGTCTAACACACTCTCCCCTCAGTCTAACACACT
>JAKKZN010000021.1:17871390-17873890 GCA_033441825.1 Pangasius elongatus
AGTGGTGTTACCTGTGCAGGTGAGTGATGGAGTGCAGTGGTGTTACCTGTGCAGGTGAGTGATGAGGGAGTGCAGTGGTGTTACCTGTGCAGGTGAGTGATGAGGGAGTGTAGTGGTGTTACCTGTGCAGGTGAGTGATGAAGTGTAGTGGTGTTACCTGTGCAGGTGAGTGATGAGGGAGTGTAGTGGTGTTACCTGTGCAGGTGAGTGATGGAGTGCAGTGGTGTTACCTGTGCAGGTGAGTGATGAGGGAGTGCAGTGGTGTTACCTGTGCAGGTGAGTGATGAGGGAGTGTAGTGGTGTTACCTGTGCAGGTGAGTGATGGAGTGCAGTGGTGTTACCTGTGCAGGTGAGTGATGAGGAAGTGCAGTGGTGTTACCTGTGCAGGTGAGTGATGAAGTGCAGTGGTGTTACCTGTGCAGGTGAGTGAGGAAGTGCAGTGGTGTTACCTGTGCAGGTGAGTGATAAGGTGCAGTGGTGTTACCTGTGCAGGTGAGTGATGGAGTGCAGTGGTGTTACCTGTGCAGGTGAGTGATGAGGAAGTGCAGGGTTCTGTAGTGTGCGGGAGGAAGGTGTCTCAGCAGGTCTCGTATTTTGAGGATGACTCGGTTGAGCTCGATGCTGAGGTGAGGTGAGTGTGTGTCGTCTGCCGTGATGCTCTGAGCTTCTTTAGCCAGACCAATAATCTCATTATAATACCTGTACAGGATCAAAGGCTCGGGCAGCTACACACACACACACACACACACACACACACACACACACACAATTAATTAATTAATGTTTATGCTGTAATAATCTGTCTTATATCCTATAGCTGAGAGCAGTATGGTGTGTTCTGATTGGCTGAGAGCAGTATGGTGTGTTCTGATTGGCTGAGAGCAGTACGGTGTGTTCTGATTGGCTGAGAGCAGTACGGTGTGTTCTGATTTTAACCAAGTACTGAGTGAGTATATTCACCTTTGCTGTGTGTGTGTGTGTGTGTGTGTGTGTAGGTGTATGTATGTATGTATGTATGTATGTATGTGTGTATATATATGTGTGTGTGTGTGTGTGTGTAGGTGTGTGTGTGTGTGTGTAGGTGTATGTATGTACGTGTGTGTATAGGTGTATGTATGTAGGTGTGTATATGTGTGTGTGTGTGTGTGTATGTGTGCGTGTGTGGCTGTATTTACCTGTCTCAGGTACAGTTTGAGCACGTTGCTGATGTCGTGTGGGTACAGGTCTGACAGCTCCACCAGGTCTTTTCCGTTCTCAAACGCCTGACAGAGTTTCTCCACCCGAGACTTCGCTCCATTTAAACGATAAATTCCCTTAAATCACAACAAACGAACCACGTTAACACCACAGCGCTACGGTGGCCTGCTAGCTAACGGGCGGATTAGCGGTGAGCGCGGGAGGTTAGCGCCGAGCGCACCTTGATGTTCAGGGCGCGACTCTCGATCTCTGACGTGCACTTCCTGATGATGAAGGGAATTCCGTCTGCGCTGTTTTTAGCCGCCTGAGAGAAATCGATGCCGAATAAGTGCAGCCTTCCCTGCAGCTTCTTATGGCCACACTGGATCGCCAGCGTCTCCAGACACTTCTTATGACATGCTAAAGAACACTGCACACACACACACACACACACGCACGCACGCACACACATACACCAATTATGACAAAGAGCTCCTGATGCCAACCATTTATAAAACTACAACACGATTAAAGTGGAATGATTAAAGTGACCTTATAAAATAAATCACACATAACATTAATAAACACTCTAAATGCCGTAAACACTACAAGGCAGTAAAATGGCGTACAGTAAATCCGTATCTGTTTCAGTTCCCGCGGTTTCACTGAATTCAATTCAAGTCTCTTAATTGTGTAGCTCTTTTAACAACAGTGCAAAGCCGCTTTACAGAAATAAATACATTCAGGATATAAATTTTAAATGCATTCATTTATCCTGCAGTATGAACTTTTTTTCTGGGAAAAAAAAAATGAAATAGAAAATTCCAGAAACACAGTAAATGTTCATAATGTATCACGTTGCCCGGGACGTCGATCGCCCACGCCGTCCACGCCACCCAGCCGCCAGTCCCTCAGCTGCCGTGTCGGTTATCAGAGCTCTCGTGTCGGTTATCAGAGCTCTCGTGTCGGTTATCAGAGCTCTCATGTCGGTTATCAGAGCTCTCGTGTCGGTTATCAGAGCTCTCGTGTCGGTTATCAGAGCTCTCGTGTCGGTTATCAGAGCGCCTCTCGCGCTAACGCAGTGTTTGTGACTCTTATTTTGCTTAATAACGCCCTCAGGTGCGGCACAGAGAAGCCGTAAAGCGCTTCGTTTAGGCGAAGAGGAACGAAGGGTGAGTACACTACAGTAAATATTTTAGAGAGAGAGAGAGACCACATTTACATAACATTTATTATTATAATTGCCCTATTTTATTATTATTTATTGTTGTTAATTTGTTGTTGTGCTTAATTTATAAATGACACTCTCTGCGGTTTCAGGCAT
>JAKKZN010000021.1:17876390-17883890 GCA_033441825.1 Pangasius elongatus
TGCGTTCATAGTCACTGTATCTTCAGTCCCTCATGAACATTTAAACTGAAACCCCACAGGATTTAAAGTTATCATTTGTTATATTTAATTTAAATTGAGTTTAAATCTGTTTAGAGCTGCTGATTCTGTTGCAATAGCAGAGTTTTATTTTCTAAACTGCAGAAAATCCCTCTCGCGTGTGTGAAACGCCACGTCCTGAGGGAGTCACGTGTCATGTGACAGTAGAAGCCGATTAGAAAGTACCAAAAGAATCACCGCAACAGTGTTTTAGTGGCTCTGCTACAACCTCGACTTGGCAGGGTTTCACCGTATGATTCTTTATTACACTATATTATATTAAACTTTATTCTTTTCAATAAGTAACAGCTGCTGTTAGTGACTTTACTCATGATTAGTTATCATTAGCGTTCTGTGCTGATTTAGAACCCACTGATGACAGGTTCTGCTCAGTATCTGGACCCGTGTGTGTGTGTGTGTGTGTGTGTGTGTGTGTGAGATCATCTCACCCTGTCCTGGACGGTCCGGCGTGCTCGTGAGACAGCGCCTCCAGCCACACACGCTCTTTAGGTAAACTGTGTACAAACTCCGAGTAACACTGCCCCGGTTCATACTGCTTCACCTGATCACACAGCGTCTGGTACTGTACAGGAACCGACACCAGCTGGTTGTACAGCATCTGGAACCAGTTCACCGTCACCTACACACACACACACACACACACACACACACACACACACACACACACACAAAACAAGGTCCTTCACTGGTTCTTTAAAGGTTCGTCGGATGATTAACGGTTCTCAGAGTCCCACATAAAAGTTCTACTACAAACGCCTTCTGCTCACCCACAAACCCACACTGCTTCAACACAGAGACAGAGAGACAGACAGATAGAGAGACAGACAGGTACAGAAACAGAGAGACAGACAGATAGAGAGACAGACAGATAGAGAGACAGACAGAGAGAGAGACAGACAGACACTCACAGCTTTGAGGGTGAGGTCACACTGGAAGATGAGCTCTCGGAGCTGAGTGAGGATTTCACTCTTTGTTTTGGTCAAATTGAGTTTTTTGGCTTCAGCGTCAGAGACACACACTCTGTAATGTTCCTGAGCCTCTTCAGCCTGATGGAGAACACACACACACACACACACACACACACACACACATCAGTAAGTGAGGTATGGAACCACACACAGCTCTGATATCAGTACTGTATACGCAATATATTCCACAACACGATGTACAGTGTGTTTGTTCAGCTGTACCTTCTGCAGCGCCTCTTCCTCCATCTTCCTCTTCCTCTCCTGCGTTCTCCCTCCTGCGTGTGTTTGCTCGTCTCCCGTTCGGCCGTGAGAACCGCGAGCCTTCTCGTACTCCTCCCTGCGCTGGGTCTGAAGGAGTCGAGCTTTACGCACCGCGGTGTCCGCTTCACTCTGTAAACACACACAGCTCGGAATGAACTACAATCATCAGCTAAATAAATAAATAAATAAAGTTATGAGTCTGTCAGTGTGATCTGGAAGAAATGAACACAGGTGTGAATATTATTATTTCAGGGAACGTACCACTTTCTTCTGCTCCCTCTGCCACTGCTCTTTTAACTCCTTCCTCAGTTTGTCCAGCTCGTTTTTCCGCGCCACCAGTGGCTGCGTCAATCACACACACACACACACACACACACACACACACACACCATGCGTCAATCACACACACACACACACCGTGCATTAGTCATTTCAGAGACTGTAAATAATCTCAGCTATATGGTATGTAGTGATATATAACCTTCACTATATTTTAATATGAAGTTCACTGCTAATGTGCTCTATTCCAGAGAAAGAGAGATAAACTTTCCCTGATTCTCTGATTGGTCTGATTCTCTGACTGGTCTGATTCTCTGACTGGTCTGATTCTCTGATTGGTCTGATTCTCTGACTGGTCTGATTCTCTGACTGGTCTGATTCTCTGACTGGTCTGATTTCCTGACTGTTACCTGAATGAACTTGTTGGTTTGGAGAGATGCAGCTGTCTGGAGGAGAGTGTGACTGTAATTCAGCTCGTTCTCAAACGCAGACACATAAACCCCTCTGAAGGGCATGTAGTCCTGTAAAAGACACACACACACACACACACACACACACACACACACACACACACACACACACACACACCAATCATTACATGTCAATACGGTGATGAAGATGAGACAGTTGTGTTGAAAAAACAGTCTGGTGTAAAAAATGTGGTGCAGGCGTTGACCAGCTCTGGGCTGCTTTTCATGTTATGTCCGAAAATAAATGAGATATTTATTAATCTATTAATGTCTTTCAAGTACTTTTTATAAAATAAACAAATAAATAACTGTGATCCGCTCTTATAACGTTAAATTTAGCACAGTGAGAAGGTATTTCTCTGTGTTATTCTTGTCTAATGAGGATCAGATGTTTGGTGGCTGATGATGTGAAAGCAGGTGTGAGTAGTGCACCCAGACTCCACCTGTCACAGGAGCGTAACTCAGGTAATCCTCACCTGCTGAGCTGCTACGGCTTTCGCCGATTCGGCCATCTTAGCGAATCCTTTAGCACACTCCATATCTGTAAGAGAGACGCAGCTCATACACAGGCTTAGAAAGGAAACGCTGTGTTAATAAACACGGTATTTCCCTCACTGTGACCTCACACACACACACACACACACACACACACACACACACACCTCTGTGTAGGACATTTCTACAGTTTCTCGCTGTGACACACTCACCCAGGCCGAGGCGTTTCTCCACCCAGGTCAGGACGTCTTTGGCGTATTTGGACCAGGCCTTGGCGTAGAGCAGAGCCGACTCCACTCCACTGTCATTCTGCTGCAGGGCCTGGTCCACTCTCTGTATGGGGGACAGCTCAGAGTCTAAACACACACACACACACACACACACACACGATATAAAATTATTCAAATTAATTTACAGATGATGTGAGCTGATTTTACAGTTTTATATTATGATACTCATTCTAAACTTTCAACAATAACAGTGCTATTGTTAGTGTAGTGTTAGTGTAACTGGCTAACCAACTAACCACCTAACTAACTAACTAACAACTAGTGAGTTTCATGTGCTGTTCTCAGTGAGAGCGACTGCTCTGTCCTTTATGTCCTTCAAGCGTTCCTGATGAACAGAATCATGGGATTGGTCCATAATTCTCAGAGAGGTACGTCATTACACACACACACACACACACACACACACACACACACACACACACACCTGCACACCATGTTAATTCTACACATGTGGTTTTCATTCCTTAAAAAAACACCCAAAAAGCTGAAGAATGACAGGCATTCAGAGAAGAAAGAGGACAAATGCCACAAAAAAAACAAACTCTAGCGCTGAAGTGTGTGAAAAGTCGACGCCCTGTTCACTACGTAGTGCACTTCGTTGTTTATAATGAGGTGTAGCCTACGTAGTGATTATAGGGCGTGTGGTTTGGGACGTGTCCACAGTGGAAACACTCTCTGCTGTAAGTGTGGTTAATATTAGTGCACTACATAGTCTACACAGCTGTAGCTGTAGCTGTAGGGTGTAGGGTGTAGGGTATAGCGTGTAGGGTGTAGGGCGAGAACACAGAGCTGCTCCCTCTTTAATCAGACCAATTTAACCTGAGTCAGTCTACTGAAACACAGCCAGTGTCACTGACTGCTGCACACACACACACACACACACACACACACACACACACACACACACACACACACACACAGAGAGAGAGAGAGAGAGAGAGAGAGAGAGAGAGAGAGAGAGGGAGAGAAGGAGAGAGAGGGAGGGAGAGATGGAGAGAGAAGGAGAGAGAAGAAGAGAGAAGGAGAGGGAGGGAAAGAGAGGAAGGGAAAGAGAGGGAGGGAGAGAAGGAGAAAGAGAGAGAGAGGGAGAGAGAAGGAGAGAGAGCGAGGGAGAGGGAGGGAGAGAAGGAGAGAGAGAGAGAGAGAAAGAGAGAGAGAAGGAGAGAGAGAGAGAGAGAAAGAGAGAGAGTGAGAGAGAGAGGGAGAGGGAGGGAGAGGGAGGGAGAGAGAGGGAGAGAAGGAGAGAGAGAGAGAGAGGGGGGGGGGAAGGAGAGAGAGAGGTGTGTATGAAGGAGAAACTCTCACCTGCCAGCTCTTTGCGTTCTTCTGAATCTCCAGAGAGGTTCTCAAATGACTGTGGGAAATAAATCAACACACTTTACTGCTGTGGCTCTGGTGATAAAACAGTGGTGTGTGTGTGTGTGTGTGTGTGTGTGTGTGTGTGTGGTATAAACAGCTGTATTATATAGAGAGATGATATTGTACAGCGGTGCACGCTGACTCACTCGGCTCCTCCTGGTCTGGGAGAGCTCCACTCCGGAGCCGCTGTCCGCATCTCCCATAAGGAAATCCGACACTCTGAGGATCAGACGTTACAGACATTAAATCCGATCTACATCAGTAAGGACACATACACTGTTATTATAATCAGTTCTACTGGGCATTGGGTACAGAATTAAAGACCACAGGAGGACAGTCTTCTGCTACATCAGACATTAGATCAGACATTTCTGAATAAACGTTGTATATCATTATCTTTAACATATCTCTCGGGTATCGCCGTACCTACGGTCTCTCCGCAGCGGCTACACTCCTGACACTCAAATCGTATTTATTTTACTGAGATGAATTTAAGGGATCGTTTTAACTCAGAGTAAAGCTGGCCAATTATACTGACACACATGATATTTACAAAAGTATGTGCACCCCTGGGAAGTGCGCTTGTTGAACGTCTCATTCCAGATCTATTCCCTGTGTGTGCTGTTATAATGAGCTCCACTCTTCTGTGAAGTCTTTCCACTAGATGTTGGAGCGTGGCTGTGGAGATCTGTGTTCATTCAGCTACAAGAGCATTAGTGAAGCCAGGTGCTGATGTAAGGAGTCTCTGGTTCCATTTCATCCCAAAGGTGTTCAGTGAGGTTGAGGTCAGGGTTCTGTGCAGGACACTCGAGTTCTTCCACTCCAACCTTCTCACACCATGTCTTCATGGAGCTCGCTTTGTGCACAGGGGCGTCGTCATGCTGGAGCAGGTTTGAGTTCCAGTGAAGGGAAACTGTAACGCTACAGCACACAGAGACGCTCTACACACCTGTGAGCTTCCTGTTGCTTTGTAGCAGCAGTTTGGGGAAGAAGGTCATACAGGTGTGATGATCAGAGGCTCAGAGAAGTGTAGTGTAGACCCTCTAAGGTCTCCCGTCCACACGAAAACAGCGTCACTGAATACGAAGCCTGAACGTTTTTGTAAAATGGTGATGTCACAGTGTGAACCTGCATCAACGCGTGTGCTTAGCGTGTGCTTAGCGTGTGTTTAGCGTGTGTCATGAATGTGCCAGGACTCAGTTTATCACCGCTGCTGATCAGGTCGGAAGCGTCAGAGCCGAGAGAACGCGCTGTGCTCCAGTGGAACCTTAAGCAGAAGTTCCACCTCATCGTCCCGTCTGGAGTTTTAACTTTCAGAACTTTTCAGCCGTTGGTGTTTTTCCGCATTTCTCCTTCTCTAGCGCTCAATATGCAGATCTTCATGAAAGTGAAAATATCTCTAATACAGTAAAACTTCCTATAAGATTACCATAAAGCAAATATAAGATTATTAAAGCTATTTCTAGACATTTTTGATCATTTTAAGATTTATATTTCCTTATTTTCTGTTGGCAGATAATTTTGCTTCTTTCTAGGAATAAATGATTAAAATGAGCAAAATTACCTTCCAATAGAATAAAACTATTAAAGCTTAAATTAATAACAAAATATAAAAACAGAATATATGTATATGTATATAGAACACTTGCTAAGATGTAGTTTTTGGCAGCGTGTTCATAAAGCACTATCACGAGGTTGGAATGAACGCTTTACAATTGTTTCAGTGTTTCAGATATTTTTGAAAAACTGTGTGTAGAAATATCCGTGTGTACGAGGCCTGGGGTTCCTGGGCTGTGTCCCAAATGTCTCCTACTCCCTACTCATGAGCATTATGTAGTGCACTAATACACACAAAACATTAGATCAGAGACATGTTCATTCTGTAGGGTTCTGTATGGTTCTGTAGGGTTCTGTAGGGCTCTTCAGGGTTCTGTAGGGTTCTGTAGGGTTCTGTAGGGCTCTGTAGGGTTCTGTAGGGCTCTGTAGAGTTCTGCAGGGTTCTGTAGGGTTCTGTAGGGCTCTTCAGGGTTCTGTAGAGTTCTATAGGGCTCTTCAGGGTTCTGTAGGGTTCTGCGGGGTTCTGTAGGGCTCTTCAGGGTTCTGCAGGGTTCTATAGGGTTCTGCAGGGTTCTGTAGGGCTCTGTAGAGTTCTGCAGGGTTCTGTAGGGTTCTGTAGGGCTCTTCAGGGTTCTGTAGAGTTCTGTATGGTTCTGTAGGGCTCTTCAGGGTTCTGTAGGGTTCTGTAGGGCTCTTCAGGGTTCTGTAGGGTTCTGTAGGGCTCTTCAGGGTTCTGTAGGGTTCTAGACTGTAGGCTGTAGAAGTTAGAACTGTACTGACTCAGAACACTCGAGGAAAGCTGAGACTCTCAGTGCGGAGTTTTTTTATCTCTGGTTAAAACCGCATGGTAAATCCGGCAGCTGAAATACTCACACATTGCCGAACGTGAACGCCAACGTGTCGATGGAGGAGTAAATCTCCCGGGAAACGGCGCTCTGCCTTTCTCTCTTCACTTCCTTTAACTTCAGTCCTGTGGGAAGCGAGAGGCTGCATGAGAACACTACTGAAACCCAAACGCCACATCAGGCACAGTAAAGGCTTTCATCAGAAACACTTCAACACACACACTCACACACACACACACACACTCACACACACTCACACACACTCTCTCTCTCACACACACACACACTCATTCACTCGAGTCTGTTCCTCAGGCAGGGTTTAGCTGAGTGTGAATTAATGTAAAGTGCTCAGTCATACGCTAACCGCTAGTTAGCACATTCGCTAGCAGGCTAAAGCAGTGCAAAGTTATAGTGACTCTCCTGTGACACACGGTTTACACAAACCCTCACAAATCTCTTCTTCATAATCACAACTGGTCCTAATACAAACACACACACACACACACACACACACACACACACACACACACACACACACACACACACTTCTTCTGGCATTTGGGACACAGCCGTCGCTATATCGATCTGATCTGATTGGCTGCTCAGAGAAAGTGTACGAATCAAAACTGAGCTTAAAACACAAACACGTCTCATCCTGCGTGATCAACAGAACCAGAACCAGAACTAAAGCTAGAACATAAACAAGAAACAAAACCTGACCTGATGCCAAAGCAGCACTAAAACAAGAACCAGATCTAGAATTAAAAGCAGAACAAGAACCAAAAGCAAATCTCAACTGGAACCAGGACCAGAACTAATCATGACCAGAGAGGGAGAGAAAACAAGAACCTAACCAGAACCAGAAAACAGAAATAGAACCGAAAGCAGAATCTGAACT
>JAKKZN010000021.1:17886390-17889294 GCA_033441825.1 Pangasius elongatus
ACACACACACACACACACACACACACACACACACACCTCTCTGTGCGTCACCACCAATCAAAACACCCCATTATAATTCTTTTACAAAAATTTCTTTTGAGTGTTTATTTTCGGGAAACTCAAAGGCAAACATTTTAAAAATCAAAACCAAAACTATAATTAGGGTCAGAACCAGAACCAGAACTAGAACCAAGACAGAACACACAGAACTAAAGCTACAGGTGGAACTAAACAGAACCGGAATTAAGAGCAGGTGTACAACCAGACCCTGGTTTTAAAAACAGGTCGCTGTGAACTCTCTTTCACTCCAGTCACTACATCTGGCTTTGTATAGCTTGTTGTTTAGAAACGCAGAGAGCCAATCAGATTGCAGCGTTCAAGATCCTGAAGCTCACGGCCAGAAACCTGTAGTAAAACATCAGAGGGGGTGTGGCCTGTGGGCGGAGCCTGAGAGGCTGAGGTTAACTATAGTTAGATCGAGGTTTAGTATCAGCGCACTTGTTCTGTCTCTCTCTCTCTCTCTCTCTCTCTCTCTCTCTCTCTCTCACCCACCCACCCACACACACACACACACACACACACACACCCTTGCACTGTGTGTGTTCACTCATCATGTCTTTATGTGCATAACGCAGGCTCTAAAACAACGAAAATACCGTAAAATTGTTTATACACGTTTCTGCCTGCAGCGTGTTTTCATTAAGTCGGAGTTTTGTAATAAAATTGCTCTTCACGATGACATCACTTCCTGCAGCAGTGAGCCGTTACACACGGTTTGTCTGTAAAATCAGATCACATCTTTGTTCCCCTCAGCACCTGATGCAGGAGACTGAGTCGCTTCCACAGCCTGATCCTTCTTATTTCTCGCTGAAGCTCTCACGCTGCTCTTCAACGCGCTGCAGATTAGTAACAAATACAAAATGCTACAACAGTCACTTTTATAAAGTATATAAGATCTATAATAAAGTTATTTTCTGTAATGAACACAAATTCCACTGCTGCTAATGAGGACCCGGTGCTCAGTGTAAATCAGGGGGCGGGGCTTCGATTCAGGCTCGACGCGGCGCGGCTGAAACATCACACGGAACAGGAGACAAGGCTGTATGCTGACCTTTGACCTTGGCGATGAGCGCCCCTGCAGCACTGAGGATCTCCTCCGAGTTTAACGCCTGGTGTTTACTGATCACACACCTCAACACACGCAGCAGCTCGCCCAGTCTCTCCCTCACCACCTCACACTCCTCTGTGTCCTCTGAGAGAGAGAGAGAGAGAGAGAGAGAGAGAGAGAGAGAGAGAGAGGGAGAGAGAAAGACGGGAGAGAGAGAGAGAGACAAGAGAGGGGGAGAGAGAGAGAGAGAGAGGGAGAGAGAGAGAGATGGGATAGAGAGATTGAGACCTTTAAATGACACAGAAGTGATTAAAAAAAACAAATAAATGAAGACAACACTAAACAGAAAAACAACCACTTACAGACAGAGAGACAGACAGAGAGACAGACAGGCAGAGTGACAGAGAGACAGACAGGCAGAGAGAGAGAGAGAGAGAGAGAGAGAGACAGACAGAGAGACAGACAGAGAGACAGACAGGCAGAGAGAGAGAGAGAGAGAGAGAGAGAGAGAGAGACAGACAGGCAGAGAGAGAGAGAGAGAGAGACAGGCAGGCAGAGAGAGAGAGAGAGAGAGAGAGACAGACAGAGAGACAGGCAGGTTGCATTGTTTATGTTCTTCAGATCTTTCTCTTTTCTCAGAATGGCAAACAAACCCTTAGTTCTGTTTATTAGTTTATCTTAGCAGTTTTTGAGATGAAATCCTTTTGCATTTCAACATGGAACATTCAAGGTCTGAGCTCCTCAGCTTTTGGCCTAAAGAGCAGAAACTATGATTTTATGAGAGAAATCCAAGAATTGGATGTCATCATCTTACAGGAAACATGGTGTAGAGGTGATGAGTCCACAGGTTGTCCCTCAGGATACAGAGAGATAGTGTTACCATCAGTCAAACTCAAAACAGTCACCCAAGGCAGAGACTCGGGAGGGATGCTAATCTGGATTAAATCTGACCTGCCCATAGAATTAATTAAAAGAGATAAATACCACCTATGGCTGAAAATCAACAAAGGCATCATATCATCATCACAGCCTGTCTTCCTGTGTGCCACTTACATCCCCCCTCTCGAGTCTCACTACTTCCAAGAAGAAACCTTCCACAACATGGAAAAAGAAATCAGCCATTTCCAGGCCCAGGGAAATGTGCTGATTCTGGGTGATCTAAACTGCCGAACTGGCGTAGAATCAGACTCCACTGATACACATGGTGACCGTCACATCTTTGGAAATAGCGTGACTTTTCCTTCCCANAAGCAGCTGCTGCAGCTCTGTCGGAGTCTGGGCCTGTACATCGTCAATGGAAGGCTACGCGGGGACTCGTTCGGAAGGTACACCTACAGCTCAGCTCTTGGTAACAGCACAGTAGACTACGCAATCACTGATCTAGACCTTTCCTCTTTGAGATCATTCACAGTCAAACCATTAACTCCTTTCTCAGATCACAGCCAAATTACCCTATATGTCAAACAGTCTGAAATAATGAACAAAACAATCAGGACACCGTGTCAAATGAGCAAAATAATATCATTCAGATGGACAGATAACTCTTTAAATGATTACACCAAAGCAATTAAATATACAGAAATACAATCTCTCCTACTTTCATTTCAAACACAAGAATACACCAAAAACTCAGCAGGCGTCAATCAGGCAGTGAGAGATCTAAATTCAATATTCTACAAAACAGCACAAAAAGGCAAATTGGCACAAATCAAAACTAAGAAAAAGAAACTGGACACTGATGATTGGTTTGATTCAGACTGTAAGGCTCTGAGGAAGAAACTTAGACAATTATCCAA
>JAKKZN010000021.1:17893454-17895954 GCA_033441825.1 Pangasius elongatus
TGTGTGTGTGTGTGTGTGTGTGTGTGTGTGTGTGTGTGTGTGTGTGTGTGTGTGTGTGTGTGTGTGTGTGATTACTTGTGGATTTCTTTTAGGTTCTTTCTGATCGTTTCCTGGTTGCTAGTTTATCTGATTTAAAGCACTCAGGAATTCAGTGTGTAGGAACATGAAGACCACACACACACACACACACACACACACACACACACACACACACACACACAGCTGCATGTCTGACAGACAGAAACCAGTAGTGTTTAATGTTTCTAAGGTAAAGACTCCATAGCTCCTCTGTGTGCCTTGAGGAGGACTATCACTAAGAGACAAATATGTTGATGAGGTGAAAGAGTGAGACTGACCACAGGCATGAGACACACACACACACACACACACACAATCACCTTAAACTCACGGAATTCACTTCAAAGTTTATTACAGCTCCATCAGCAACACTTCCTGTTCTTTTATCATAAGAACTAAAAATTAAAATTAAATTAAACTGATTTTTTGAAGGTTTTGGAGATCGTATGTATACATTTCATGGTTTCCAGTAGTTTCATAATTTTATTAGTGTACATGGCTTATTTGAATATGAATTATAATTTTTAATTGATGTTTAACTGGATAACTGAAGATTAGGGAAAATGGCTTTTCTCCAGTCTTCCTCTGCCCGGTGTGGGTGAGTCTGAGCCCATGACCGCCTCAGAGTCCTGGTCCTGGTCCAGGAGAGGAACCTGATGTGCCCTCTGCTGTTGTAGCTCATCCACCTCAAGGTTTCATGTGCTGTGTGTTCTGAGATGCTTTTCTGCTCACCAGGGTTGTAAAGAGTGATTATTTGAGTTACTATATCCTACCCAGCTCAGATCGGTCTGCTCATTCTCCTCTGATCTCTCTCATCAGCGAGGGGTTTCAGCCTGCAGACCCTCCACTCACAGGGTGTTTTTTGTTTTTTGCACCAGTTTTGCTCTTCACCCACAGAGCATATGTTTACTGTATAGCAAAAACGATAGAATTGGCCCTGCTGTTCCAATACTTTCAGAGGAGATATGTTATATAAAACACATTGAGATTCAGAACTCAAAATGACTCAGTCAGAGATTAAACATCCTCAATTGTCGTTGATCTGCTGACATCATAATAATAATAATAATAATAATAATAATGTTAATGGGAAATTTCCTTCTTTAGCTTTACACTGGAGCAACGGTGTTAAAACGAGTTGCTCTGAGTTTTCAGCACACTGTTGGAAAAGGGTTCTTTAAGGGTTCAGTGGATAATTAAGGCTTTGGAACCCTCAGATGGTTCTACTTGGAACTCTATGATGGAAAACACTCTACATAGAACCTTTTAGGGTTCCTCTAGAATTAGGAGTGCAGGTCTTTGGAAACATGTACAAAACACCACCTTTAAAAAAAAAAAAGCTTAATCTGAAATATTTAGCATGTGTTTAATCCAGAACTTTTTGTCCTCTTTATTTCGAACAGAATTCTAACCTTCAACACGAGACATTCAGCAACACTTAAGAATGAATAATCTTCACATCTGCGTCATACTGACACACACATACACAGTCTGTCCTTTGTCTTTTCTGTCGTGTGTGTGTGTGTGTGTGTGCGTGTGTGTGTGTGTATTTGTTGTCGATAGAGGTGTGTGAGGTCAGCGTCACATATAAAAACCATCACAGTGAGACACACACTCACACACACTGAGAGCTTCACACCTGAACCTCACACACACACACGCACTCAGGGTAAGTACACACTTTCATGTAATTAAACTAGTTTAGAGTAAAGCTGCTTTTATATTTTATTATAGTATATTTGTGAATGTTTTGCAGTGTTTTAGAGGATTTGTTTAACAGTAACTGTGTGTGTGTGTGTGTGTGTGTGTGTGTGTGTGTGTGTGTGTGTGTGTAGATGGTGCAGAAAGGACAGCGCTGTCGTCTCCTCATCAGCTGCATGTGGTTCATCGTGCTAACAGTCGCTCACAGTCAGGAGAACGAGAGGCGAGTGTCTATGGTTTTACTCAAGTGCAAAAGTTTGTACCCCCCGAGGACGAAATTGAAAAGAAATAAATTGTACAGCAGAAAGACATCCAGTGAGTTCAGCTTCACTCGCACTCCTTCAGCTTCACTCGCACTCCTTCAGCTTCACTCGCACTCCTTCAGCTTCACTCGCACTCCTTCACTCCTTCAGCTTCACTCGCACTCCTTCAGCTTCACTCGCACTCCTTCAGCTTCACAAGAACTAAAACGAGTAGATGGTGTGTGCTGAGATGATAACAGTGAGATTTCTCTTTTTATATTATTCTTTTTATATTACTCTTTTTATATTTCTTCCTTATATTCTGGAGCGATGTTTTCTTGCAGGATTCATTTCATTTAAAAAAAGTCCTATAGATATAGATTTTGTAGATTATAAAAGGATAGTGATTATAATAATTAAAAAAGATAGAAAATTAAAGATACTGTTTTCCTTGTTCACAGTGAAACCCAGGGGCTGCA
>JAKKZN010000021.1:17898454-17911722 GCA_033441825.1 Pangasius elongatus
AATGATTGAGTGAGTGAGTGAGTGAGTGAGTGATTGAGTGAATGATTGAGTGAATGAGTGAGTGAGTGAGTGAATGAGTGAGTGAGTGATTGAGTGAATGATTGAGTGATTGAGTGAGTGAGTGATTAGGTGAGTGAGTGATTAGGTGAGTGAGTGATTAGGTGAGTGAGTGAATGATTGAGTGAGTGAGTGAGTGATTGAGTGAATGATTGAGTGATTGAGTGAGTGAGTGATTAGGTGAGTGAGTGAATGATTGAGTGAGTGAATGAGTGAGTGAGTGAGTGAGTGAATGATTGAGTGATTGAGTGAGTGAGTGATTAGGTGAGTGAGTGATTAGGTGAGTGAGTGAGTGAGTGATTAGGTGAGTGAGTGAGTGATTGATTCTGTCTGTTCTAGGTGGAGCACCTGAAGCGTTTTATCTGGTTCCGCTTCTCCATGGGCGTAGTTGACAGCATCGTGGCTAAGTGTAAGTGTCTCATTAATGAACTCGTTAAGGCTGAGTGTTAATTATTATTAATCATTAGCTCGTGCCTTAATGACTCTGATGTTCTGATGATCCGATCTTATAGATATCGCCTTCGTGGTCGGATACCTTGTGGTCAGTCGGCCATTTTTAGACGTGACAAACACTCGCCTTGATCACAGCACACACGCCCAGAGGCTGGAGGTCAGACTTACACACTTCCTCTCACTGTGCTTTTATGCTTAGAATAAATTCTATATGTTTAACTCCAATGTTCCTGAAAATCAGCCGAGTTTAATCTCTTTAGCAAACGATCAAGATTCAAGATTTTATTTGTCACATAAACAGTAAATGCTGTATGCAGTTACAGTAAGAAATGAAAGCTTGGTCTACTCCTCTTTCAGCTGTCAGGAAAATAACGACATTATAAAGCAGACATGAATAAGTAATAAAAATAAGAAGAAATCAGGAATATTTATACAGGACGTGTAAAAACGTGTGCTAACAGTTAGTTATATGTTACACAGCAGTGATTAAAATGCACAGTGTTCTTATTTTGAAGAAGTTCATAAATAAACAAATTAAATAAATAAATAAACTAATAAATACACAATCACAGACATTTCTGAAACTAGCATGACTAGCGGATAGGGTACTTCGCCTGTCATCGATGCCTGTTGCTATGGTTACAGTCCAACATTTAGAACCGTACTTACAGATCTGACCTACGTGAATAAATCACACACACACACACACACACACACACACACAATCAGAAAGTGTCAGGAAAACTCGTACAAATGCAGAGAACTCTGTTTCCCAGAATACACCGCGGCCTACGAATATGGCCGCCATGGACTACAGTTCCCAACCGTGGATTCGGTCACGTTCACCTGATCACAGCTCACAGTATTTAAGGGGCTCTGATTAACATTCTCATAGTGACGTGACGCTCGACGTGTCCATTCCTGACTTTCCACACCGCTGATTATTTGGTGTTATTCTGGTTATGATCTGTCTCTGGTTTTTGTGTTTTGGTTTTGCGATGGCGGTTTGGGTTACACATCACGTGAACTTCGCCTGTTTCTGTTTTGTTTGCCTGCATTTCTTTAATAAACTCTCTCTCTCTCTCTCTCTCTCTCTCTCTCTCTCTCTCTGTGTGTGTTTGCGTCCGAACTGCATCGCTGATCTTCTGTGACAGAACTCAGGGTTCTGTGTTTAACACTTGCAGATCAGAATGAGTGAAAGGTCACACAGACAAAACAAACAGAAACAAATGTTTGTGAACATTTAAAAAAGGAGAGTGAAAAGAATTGTAGTAGTATACGGAATATAAAAGTAATAGTGAACATGTATACACTGAGTGTGTGTGTGTGTGTGTGCGCGCGTGCGTGTGCGTGTGCGTGTAGGAGTATTATCAGAGTGGCAGGATGTTGATCAGTATGGCTCAGGCTTTGGGGAGAATCATTTTGGCGGGCAGAGAGATGACCCGACTGTCAGGGTGAGAGAAAACACACACACACACACACACACACACACACACACATACACACACACACACACTTAATGGTGCACATGCTCACTCAATCCAGCAGCAGTTTACTAAATTTTACCTGAAAATGTCTGTTTTAGTGATGTTATTGCTTTCCTGTGTATGGTGTGTATGGTGTGTGTGTGTGTGTGTATGTGTGTGTGTGTGTGTATGTGTGTGTGTGGGGGGGTGTTTCCTTCTGTAGCTTCACATCGAGGATCAGTGAGATTCAGGACGTGTTGAATGATTTAAACTGCGGCAGATATGAGCGCAGCTCCATCGCCTCAGCAGGAGGAAGAGCTTCAGAGCGTGAGTAACACTTTACACTCTATACTCACATCTACTGTACGGATGTATATATATTTATCTATATATTTATGTGTATATATGTATATATTTATGCGTATATATGTATATATGTGTGTATATATGTGTATATAGGGGCACGGTGGTTGCACTGCTGCCTTGAACCTCCAGGGTCGGGGTTTGAATCCCACCTCTGCCCTGCGTGTGTGTGGAGTTTGCATGTTCTCCCCTGCTTCAGGGGTTTCCTCTGGTTTCCTCCCCCAGTCCAAAGACACACTATAAGTTGTCCGTAGTGTGTGTGTGTGTGTGTGTGTGTGTGTGTGTGTGTGTGTGAGAGTGATTGTGCCCTGTGATGGGTTTGCACCCCGTCCAGGTGTCCCCTGCATCGTGCCCCGAATCCCCCTGGGATAGGCTTCAGGACCCTGTGACCCTGTGTAGGATTAGCGGTATGGAAGTTGGATGGACATACACGCACAAACACACACACACACACACACACACACACACACACACACACACACTACAAAGTGTCCCAAAAGTCTCCATACACAGGACTGTGTTTGCCAGCAGCACATCGGTTGTGTTTTGTTCAGTGGATGTTCGTGGACCTTCACATCTCGGTCGGTCCGTGACACTTCCAGTGTTTCTGTATTTGTTAATTAAATTGCTGGTTTTTAACTCAGACCCGCTGTGGTGTCATGTGACCAAGCTCAGGCGCGAGATCAGTAAACACAGCGTGTCTCATCACACACACGGTCATGACGTCCACATCTCCCTTTCTCAGGTCCACAGGAAGTGGAGAACTTCGAGAACTCGGCTCGGCCGCCCCGCGCAGGAGAGATTATTACAGCTGATAACATCATCAGGTAAATTCACACCTGTCCAACACCTGCCCTGTGTGTGTGTCTCGTTTGTGTGTATTGTTTGTATGTATGCGTGTATGCGTGTTGTTTGTGTGTGTGTGTGTGTGTGTGTGTATGTGTGTGTGTGTATGTGTATGCGTCTTGTTTGTGTGTGTATGTGTTTGTGTATGTGTGTGTGTATGCGTGTTGTTTGTGTGTGTGTGTGTGTGTGTGTGTGTGTGTGTGTATGCGTGTTGTTTGTGTTTGTGTATGTGTGTGTGTGTGTGTGTGTGTGTGTGTGTGTGTGTGTGTATCTGATGATGCTCACACCCGCAGGTTTGAACACGTGCCCCTGTTAACACCAAACGGCGACGTCCTGATCCAGGATTTATCCTTCGAGGTTTGTGTTTATTATTTTATACAATTCAGAGTTTTTGTCTTCGCTGTTTAATGGGAATTAATGAATTAATTTGATTGTTTTAATCATAAAGCAGAATTTGATCATGTTTAATTCATCAAATACAGTCAGTGCTGAGATTTCCTTATTTATCCACTGGTTTGTTTGTGTAGTTGTATTATAGTGTTTATTGTATTATATTTGTGTTTTTATGTTTTTGTAGTTTCAGTTCTATTTAAATGTGATATTAAAAAAATCTAAAAAAAAAAAATAAAAAAAAGTTCACAGTTGAGTTCACACCCTGATTGTTACAGTGCCAATAAATCTGATAAGAATAGTGTAACTGTGTGTGTGTGTGTGTGTGTGTGTGTATAGGTGTTGTCGGGGGCGAATGTGTTGGTGTGTGGACCAAACGGCTGTGGGAAGAGTTCACTGTTCAGAGTTCTGGGAGAGGTGAACAACACACACACACACCGTCCACTTTATTAGGAACACCTGTACACATGCTCAGTCATGCAGTTATCTAATCAGCCAATCACGTGGCAGCAGCACAATGTATAAAATCATGCAGATGCAGGTCAAGAGCTTCAGAACAGAACACACAACACATGAAAGCTTGAGGTGGATGATGAGCTACTACCACATCAGCTTCCACTCCTGTCAGCCAGGAGCAGGAATCTGAGGCTCTCATGGGCACAGACTCACACACACACACACACACACACACACACACACACACACACACACACATGGGGCAGCTGAAGATTAGAAATAAAAAAATCACCTGGTGTTTTCCAGTCTTCAGCTGGCCAGTGTGGGAGAGTCTGTGCTCATGAAAGCCTGTTCTGAGATGCTTTTCTGCTCACCACGGCTGTAAAGAGTTACTGTATCCTTCCTGTCAGCTCAGTCTGCTCATTCCCCTCTGATCTCTCATCGACAAGCTGTTTCAGCTGCACATCCTGCACTCACAGGATGTTTTTTGTTTTTCGCCTCATTCTGTGTAAACTCTAGAGACTACTGTGTGTGAAAATTCCAGGAGATCAGCAGTTTCTGAAAAACTCAAACCAGCACATCTGGTACCAACAACCATGTCACAGGTCAAGTCACAGAGCTCACACAGTTTCTTCATTCTGTTTGATGTGAACATTAACTGAAGCTCTTGACCTGATGAGCTTATGCGATGTGCTGCTGATTTAGATAACTGCATGAATGAGGAATAATAACTGTGTGTGTGTGTGTGAGTGTGTGTGACAGTTGTGGCCTCTGTTTGGAGGACGCATCACCAAACCACAACGAGGGAAACTCTTCTACATCCCACAGGTAATTATACCTGTCCACCTATCTGTCCACCTGTCCGTCTGTCCACCTGTGCCTAGATCATCTGTATTGACTGAGTAGTTTTCTGAAAGCTTCACACAGGAAATAAACTCTGTGTGTGTGTGTGTGTGTGTGTGTGTGTGTGTGTGTGTGTGTGTGTGTGTGTGTGTGTAGAGGCCGTACATGACTCTAGGTACACTCAGGGATCAAGTTATTTATCCCGACACACACATGGAGCAAATACGGAAAGGAATCTCGGATCAGGTATGACATGGAGCGCCCGAGATTCACATTCAATACACAGAGGAATAAAACCGACACCATCATATCAGTGTATTATTATTATTATTACCTGTGTTTGTGTGTGTGTGTGTGTGTGTGTGTGTGTGTGTGTGTGTGTGTGTTGTACGTGTGCAGGTGTTGAAGGATTACCTGGATAGAGTGCAGCTGTCTCACATCGTGGAGCGAGAGAGCGGTTGGGAGAGCGAGCAGGACTGGATGGATGTTCTGAGTGGAGGAGAGAAACAGAGGATGGCGGTAAATCCTGAAATCCTATTGGTCCAGAAAAACACAAACAAAACAACCAAACAAAACAAGAAGCATAAACATGAACTAACAACCCGGAGCAGCAGTAACCATGAAACACACAGCACTACAAATGACAAAAGCCTGACAAAGAAACACACAGAAACCTGAAGTTAAACAGGTGTGAGTGATCAGTGAGGCATGTGACAGTCATGTGATGTGCTAGGGCTGATGGGTAATGTAGTGGTAGATATTAGATTAGATTCAGCTTTATTGTCATTGTGCAGAGTACGAGTACAGAGCCAATGAAATGGCTTCAAAGACTTCTAACCTGAAGTGCAAAAAGCAATATGTATATACACACACACACACACACACACACACACACACACACACACACACACACGCGCGCGCACGGGCGTATATTATATGAAATAAAAATGTAATATTTTGGATGTTAGATGGCTCGTTTGTTCTACCACAAGCCTCAGTTCGCCATTTTAGACGAGTGTACAAGCGCCGTGAGTGTGGACGTGGAGGATTACATCTACAGCCACTGCAGGAAGGTAACTAACTAACACACACACACACACACACACACACGCACACACACACACACACACACACACATACACACGCACACACATATACACTTTCATTACTAAATATTATTAAATAATTGTAATGTGTATTAGAACCGGTATAAAATCTGTTATAATAATTATTGTGTGTGTGTGTGTGCACGCGTGTGTGTGTGTGTGTGTGTTCTGCAGGTTGGAATCACTCTGTTCACTGTCTCACACAGGAAGTCACTGTGGAAACACCATGAGGTAAAAACACACACATAATAATTAATAAAAATAAATTTAATAAAATGTAAAATCATTAAAGTGCACTGTGTTACAGAGCGACACTGAAGAGTTCTCACTCACACTAGGGTTCAGTCATGAAGTGTGAGGAATAACACTACTGCACTGTGTGTGTGTGTGTGTGTGTGTGTGTGTGTGTGTGTGTGTGTTGCAGTTTTACCTATACATGGACGGCAGAGGAGGTTACGAGTTCAAGCGCATCACCGAGGACACGGTGCAGTTCGGCTCCTGAGAGAGAGTTTGTGTGTGTGTGTGTGTGTGTGTGTGTGTGTGTGATCTTTTGTCTCTGTGACAGAGGAAGGTGTTCATCGTCTCTCAGATTGAGATCACACTTTAAACGTTTCTCACGTGAAGTTTCAGTTTTTAAGGTTTTAACTGAAGTCCTGATTTTCTGCTGTGATGAAAACACTCAGGATTATTTCTATATCTGTGGGATTTACTGTTACGCATTTTAGTGTGTGTGTGTGTGTGTGTGTTTTAATGAAGTCATTTTTGTTGATAAACTGCAATAACGTCTGTTACAAACTCAGACTTCCTCGTGTATAAAATATATTTATTTAATATGTTTATTCATCGCCTGGATCTTCATATTAAATATAGTATTATTATTAGTATTTTTATTTTTATTTTTTTTATAAACTTCAGTGTGTTGTTTTTATTGACAGAGAAATATATTTTCTGTAATAATTATATTAATATTGTTTGTATTGTCTCTGAATGTATTGTTGTGTCTCCTAATACTAATATTGTATAAATAATGTAATAATAAACAGATTAAACAAGATCAACAAAACCATTAACAAGACTTTACACACATAAATCATTTAACAAACTTTTATTTATTTATTTATACATAAAGAATATAAAGGTTATATAAATCTCTGCTAAAGTATTTATTTTATTAAACTGTGATGACATCAGCAAAGTCATTTATGAAATATAGTTTTAAAAAAATAAAAAAATTGTATGCAATAAATATACCAGGTAATATATAGCTATATTACACATATATACACGTTTCTGTAGAATAAATAAATGTGTTTATTCACAACATTAAACATATAAAAATATAAGATAGAAAAGATGAAATCTGTGTATTTTACTCAGCACTACATGTAGAATTGATCATTAATAGAGTTCTAGTGTATATACTTTAACTGAATCTGTAATGAGTATTACAGCAGAAGTGTGTGTGTGTGTGTGTGTGTGTGTGTGTGTGTGTGTGTGTGTGTGTGTGTGTGATCAGATCTGATCATATTCCTGTTTCACAGAAACTAAAGAGCAACTCTCACATCAAAGCCTGATGATGCGTTTCCTCTAAACCTCTTTAACGACGTGAATCTCCTCCGCCTGCGTTTCTCTTCCTCTCCGTCTGCAGCAGCAAACAACCGCGGCAGCGACGATGATGAGAAGCGTCACGATGACGAGGAGTCCAGCGATGACCAGCACCGGGTCAAACTCTGTACGAGAAACACACACACACACACACACACACACACACATCACGTCACATCATCATCATAGAGAAATATTAGCTGATTAGAGCTGCACTAATTCTACAGTGTACAGAGCTGTGTGTCCTGCAGGGGGCGCAGTGGAGACATGAGGAAAAACCACTGCTTCCTCGTACAGAGGTGAGTGTTTGAGTGTGAAGAGGTCAGAGGTCAGTGTTTACCTGTGAAGAGGTCAAAGGTCAGTGCAGGTGAACACTCAGGTAAAGTCCACTTGGCCAGTTTCCTGTTTGCTTTGCGAGATGCGATGAACACTGAAACTCTGAAACAGTAACTGGGTCCTCGCTCCAAGTCCCTCATCACCACCTCACTGTCCGACACCACAGTCTGCTTCTACACACACACACACACACACACACACAGTCATTATCATCATCACTGTAACTGTACACACTGCAGAGCTGCATGTGTTACACTCAACCACAGGTGGGCGGAGCTAATAAATAAAAATCATAATCATCTCCTGTGTTCTCTGACACACACACACACACACACACACTGCTGATACACACCCTCCCTGTGCTTCCTGCTTTGTTGTACATGATGCTGTATTTGAGGTCATGTTTAAAGACGTCTCGGAGCGTGAGGTGGCGTCCGTCTCTGTACAGCGCCGTCTGCTGGTCAGCGATCTGCAGCACGATCGTATCGTTCTCATCCAGCTTTACACTGAACTGTGGAGCTCTGATTACAGCTGCAACACACACACACACACACACACACACACACACACACATACACATACACATGACATATCTGACATTAACCATGAGTTTTACACACACACATACACGACATATTTAACATTCACTATGAGTTACACACACACACTCACACTCAGGCAGACGGAGAGGAAGGGTGTAATAATCACACACTCACTGTCGTTATAAGGGCAGAATCGTTTAGACTGAGTAAGCGGGAGCTCCATGGGGTCAAAGGTCATGAGCTCAGTTACTACGTCTGCAGTGTAGGCAGCTTTAAGGTCAGTGAGGTCATCTGTGAGGTCACACTCCGGGTGAGAGATTCGGATGCAATGAGGATTCCTCTGTCTCTCTCTGCCCACCCTGAGAACACACACACACACACCTTAATAATAATAATAATAATACTGTATGTGTGAGAGGTGAGAGCAATAACTGAAAAGCTAAAGAACTAACAGTGTGTGTGTGTGTGTGTGTGTGTGTGTGTGTGTGTGTGTGTGTGTGTGTGTGAGATAAACAGATTTACCGGGAGAACTCGACGGTGTGTGTGTGGTCAGAGTCAGAGCTCCAGGTCAGGATGGTTTTAAAGTTTAATGATTTCCAGGTCACGTTCTGAGCTCGAGGCAGAGGAGCGCTACCTGAAGACAGGAAAGAAAAGAAGAAGCACTGAGGCAGAGTTCATTAATCTAATCAAACCCTTTCAATTTAATTCAGCTTTTTTTGTATGGTGCTTTTAACAGTGGATGCTGTCACATAGCAGCTTTACAGAAAAATATAAATTCAGGATATACATTTTGAGTTTATAGATTTAGCCCTAATGAGCGAGTCAGAGGTGAGGCGGTGAGGAAAAACTCCCTGAGATGATATGAGGAAGAAACCTTGAGAGGAACCAGACTCAGAAGGAACTCATCCTCATCTGGGTGTAACGGAGAGTGCGATTATAAATAACTAACTTCTGTAACTGTGGACTACATGGAAAATAGTGCAGTTGTGCAACCAGGAAACTAATGGCAGTTGGTGTTTCAGTGTGAGACTCTGAGACTCCTCTTAGTCTTTATTTAAAAGTACTTCATGCTAATCAGAGTCTCATTCTGCGTGTGTGGTTGCTGAGGGTGTGAGATATTCAGGAATAAATCATTTCTCAGTTAAACTCGTCACAGAGGCTGGAGTGGGATTTCATGTGCAGAAGCAGAAGCGAGTGAGGACCGACGTGTGGAGCTCAGGAGGTTCTCCGAGCAGGTTCTCCGAGGAGGTTCTCCTCCACACAGCACAGAGAGCCTGAGGGAAGTGACGCAGGACTCCGGCTGATACGCAGCTGAGTTTCAGCTTTTACATACAGAAACCTTTTATTTTAGTTTAATTTTTTAACCTGAACCTAATCACAGATGTGTATAACACACTGAGTGAAACTAGGGACCTCAGTAAATCATTTCGTCTGTCAGCGTCTCGTAAATCTCTGCTAATGAAGTCATGACGTATGAACACGCTCTCACTCATTATACCGTTATTACACTGCTGCTGAGACTGACACTAACCCGAGCAACGTTATTACACTACAGCGTTTAAAACAAAACCTAAATCACTTTTACTGACTGAGCAAATTATTCTTCGTGTGTGTGTGTGTGTGTGTGTGTTCTTACCGGACACTGAGCTGAAGAAGAGCAGGAGAAAGTGACACACTGAAATCCGCCTCATTTCTCTCTTCAGTCTTTTACTCCGTTATTAAAGTGTTCAGATGAACGCTGTGTTAATAATCCTGTGTGTGTGTGTGTGTGTGTGTCTGTGTCTGTGTGTGTGTGTGAAGCTTCTATGCAGTTTGATCTGCAGCTCTGAATGTTTTAATCTCCGCTTTACAGACACTAAAATCTCCTCCAGTTCCTTAGCCACGCCCACATATGAACAATGGGAGGAGTCAGACACGCCCCTACTGCCATAGTAAGAGCACACGTAGATCATAAGAAATTCCGCTTGTTACCATATATGGTCATCCGGCGCAGCATGCACACAGACAGACAGACAGACACACACACACACACACACACATCACACACACGCCAGATTGTATGAGTAAACTAGACACACTTCAGCCACAAAACATCCATGATTCATGACATTTTAGTGCTTTATTCCTTATTTAACTCAGTTAAAGTGAAATTTTTAAATGAAACTTAATATTTAATATTGATATTAATGAAGCTGATGTTAATGACGTGTTACGTTTCACTCTTACACACAGTGATGAAAGAACTCATACCTGTGTACAGTTACAGAATTATATCATTTATCATATCATATATCATTAGTTATCCTTTAATGCTTGCTGAAAGTGTGTGTGTGTGTGTGTGTGTGTGTGTGTGTGTGTGTGTGTGTGTGTACAAATTCAACAAACTCTCAGTAAGTTTAAGTTTTATCTCTCTTGTTCTTGAATGCTTAAACAGAAAAAGTGAGAGAAGATTACACAAACTTTTTGAGGTGAAAGTCCAGCGGCTGCATTTTACGGAAGTTGCCATGGAGGCACTGCGGAGAACCCAGCAGGAGCTGTGGCGGCTCTGGGGCTGCTCGGTGTGAGGAGGGCTGTCCTGAGCCAGAAGACACTGAGGGGCGTTAAGTCAGCAGCTCAGCCAGTGAGCTGTGCATCTTAAACGTGCTCCTTTCTGCTCCAGTCATTCCACCAGGTCAGGCTGAAGTGTCCATGAAGGAGGAAGACGAGCTGTGACAGGCCTTTCCTCACGCGCTCTGTCCCACTGAGGACATCGATAGGGGCGATGCAGACGTCCCACTGCTGTGCTCTGAATATGGAAAGGGCATCTATGTGGACCTCCGCAGCCTCGAGGCCCAGCAGTCAATCTGACCAAGATACATAGAAGGTCATGAGATCACCGAGCGTGTGCGTGCTCTTCTGATCACCTCATTCAGGTGCATCACTCAAGGTTCCAGCTGCTCCAGGAAACTCTATACATGACCGAGGTTATCCTTGATCGCTTTCTTCAGGTCCAACGAGTGCCTCAAAGGAAACTGCAGCGGTGGGAGTCACTGCAATGTTGCTTGCCTCCAAGTAGGAAGAAATGTATGTCTCGGAGGTTGGAGATTTTGCCTAGATCACAGACAACACCTTCACAAAACCCTAGATTCATGAAATGAGGTGCTGGTTCTCCAAGAGCTGAACTTTGAGCCCCTTCACTTCCTCAGGAGGTCTTCAAAAGCTGGAAATGCTGCTGCAGAGAAGCTCCACCTCGTTAACGAGCACTGTCTGCAAAGAAGGTTAAATCTAGAAGCCTAAAGCGTTCTTCTCACAGGTGGAACCCTGCAACAGCGCTTCACATTCAGAAAAGGTTCCAAGCAGAACCTCGTTAGGAAATGATGAACTCTCAACTATGGAAAGAACTCTTAAGAAGCTTTTTTTCTTAAACTGCACAGTTATTATGAAAATTGTAAATAAAGTGTGTTTCTGTGGTCTAAAAGTTCTGAAAGATGGACACAGGAACTTTCTCAGATATAAGAACCTGCATCTGTCTAGAGAACACAGCTCATAATACTCTCTCTCTCTCTCTCTCTCTGTCTGTCTCTCAAGCACACACACACACACACACACACACACACACACACACACACACACACACACACACAAACACACACACACTATGTTTTTGGACAGTGAGAGGAGAACCCTGAGCTCAGGATCAGCCTGGAGCCCTGGAGGTGTGAGGTCACAATGCTACACACCTCATCGTGCCGAAATCAATAATGAATGAATTCATTATAATAATTATTTTAATGTGTTATTAAATATTTGCTTTAGTGGCCTATAAATTGATTCAGTTATTAATAAAATATATAAAATACAAATCCTCTCAATGTGCCAAGTTCTAATCACACAGCAGGAGTTCATCTTTATTTTTATTTCTCATTTCTTACGGTGATATCAGTTTAATAGAAGTTTGAATTGAGTTTTTCTAATGATGAAGTTATTAATATTATTCATTATTCTGCTGAGCTGCTCTTTACAGGATACGCATCATTTCATCAGGAGGCATTTCTTCATTCTTTAGCTCTGAGAGTCACGGAAACATTCTGACTATATTTAAATAAATTCAGTTCAGTGTAATGGGGAAGTAATTCAGGTGAACACAGCACTCCTTCTACACCTCGCTCTACACCTCGCTCTACACCTCGCTCTACACCTCCTTCTACACCTCGCTCTACACCTCCTTCTACACCTCGCTCTACACCTCGCTCTACACCTCCTTCTACACCTTCTTCTACACCTCGCTCTACACTCCTTCTACACCTTTCTCTACACCTCGCTCTACACTCCTTCTACACCTCCTTCTACACCTCTCTCTACACCTCACTCTACACCTCTCTCTACACCTCGCTCTACACCTCGCTCTACACTCCTTCTACACCTCTCTCTACACCTCGCTCTACACTCCTTCTACACCTCCTTCTACACCTGTCTCTACACCTCGCTCTACACCTCTCTCTACACCTCGCTCTACACCTCGCTCTACACTCCTTCTACACCTCCTTCTACACCTCGCTCCACACCTCTCTCTACACCTCGCTCTACACCTCGCTCTACACTCCTTCTACACCTCGCTCTACACTCCTTCTACACCTCGCTCTACACCACGCTCTGCACCTCGCTCTACACCTCGCTCTACACTCCTTCTACACCCGCTCTACACCTCGCTCTACACTCCTTCTACACCTCGCTCTACACCGCGCTCTGCACCTCGCTCTACACCTCGCTCTACACCTCGCTCTACACTCCTTCTACACCTCGCTCTACACCTCGCTCTACACCTC
>JAKKZN010000021.1:17937814-17950729 GCA_033441825.1 Pangasius elongatus
AGCCAATTAGTTCTCTTTACATCATCAATAATCATTAAAGAAACTCGATGAAATGTCTCTGGTCCACTGAGAAACAGAGAGAGTGAGATAGTTTGAGTGTGTGTGTGTGTGTGTGTGTATGTGAGCGCGCAAGATTAAATGTGTGCGCGCGCGTGATTAAATGTGTGTGTGTGACTGAGCGAGTCGGGCCGGTTTACTCCTCCACAATGTCATTAACTGCCACTTCCTTTCTCTGCTGCTCACACACTTTTCCCTTATAAGGCAACGAGCTCAGCAACCATGATGCAACAAACACACACTCACACACACACACACACACACACACACACACACACACACACACACACACACAGCTTGACTCAGCTTCAAAAAGCATGTGATCAAAGAGGGCACACCTTTCACCCCACACCCACCCTGCAATAACACACTCAGTTATATCCACTGTGAGTGTGTGCGTGTGAGTGTGTGTGTGTTTGTGTATGTGTGTGTGAGTGTGAGTGAGTCTGTGTGTGCGTGCGAGTGTGTGTGCTAGTGTGTGTAAAGCAGTGGAATGCGGCCCCCCCCACAGTGAAATAGCCAGTGAATGAGAGAGAACACAGGCGCCGTCTCTCTCTCACTCCCTGTCTCTCCGTCACTTCCTGTAGAGGAGATAAGAGACGACAACACACACACACACACACACACACACACACACGAAAAACCTGACAAACAGAACTTTAAACTCTGTGTGTGTGTAATTAAAGTGAAGTTGTAAGCAACAGAAAACTTTCTTTAAAGTGAAAGTGCATATCACATTCTAATATCAATTCTAACTCACTCACTCACTCACTCACACACACTCACTCACACACACACACGACTAATACAGGTGTACGGCTCTAAGGTCAGGGTGTAATGTGCACTTTTAAGTGTCCCTATCTGTTAGCAGTGACAGAGAGAATGATTCATGGAGATTAAATACACACTGTGTGTTAGGCGTGTGCAAGTGCGCGCGCGCGCGCGCGTGCGCGTGCGCGTGTGTGTGTGTGTGTGTGTGCATGCGTGTGCGGGGCTGTGCTTACTCACCAGTGCATTATGGGTAAAGAATACATCATCAGCACAAAGGAAATGCACACCATCATGTAATGCTGTACAATCAGAGCGATATGACACGGCTGTACTGATAAACGCGCTACAGTAACACACACACACACACACACACACACACACACACACTTCCTCTCTCACCTGAGAGAGGTTATGATGACTCTGACTGGGACGCTGCGTGTAAGGTCTGGTTTATAGCTCCGCATTAACGTGTATTTTCCGGGGATCATGGGTAAATGTGGCACGCGAGACAGATGCTGATTGGTTGGCTGGGAGGCGTGTCTGATTGTGCACATGGAAACGGTTTGATGACTTTCTTCCGTGGGTTTAATAAAAGTCAGGTTAATCTTGTTAAATTCAGAGTAATACTGTTCCAAGTACATGTGAAGTGTAAACATTGAATTTCCCTCATCGCACCCAGAACGTTCCGCCTGCTACAGACGCGCTTATAACCCCTAAAACAGCTCACAGGGGCTTTAATTAACACATCTCCTCTGTGACTAAACGCTCACACTTAACACCGAGAGACNCGAGTACAGACGAACAGCGAGTACAGACGAACAGCGAGTACAGACGAACAGCGAGTGAGTTTCCCGTGTTTCACTCACAGCGATATGATCACGCTACTGTATAACATGTATTTACACAAAACTACAATCATAGCAACGTTAATGTAAACGTGTTATAAAGCGTGAGGCTTCATAATGGCCGGAGTTGATTATAATGTCCAGTTTATTCCTGCAGGATCTCATACTTTACTTTCTCTTCCCTCTAACACACTCCTGATAAACACACAGTGAGTGACGTAAAGCACAGCAACGCAATAACGGTACAATCTGAAGCGTCGTCAGGCAGCGAGGGACAGAGCTGTGGATTAAACACTAGTTTTGCTGAAGTGTTTCGAGCTGCTCACACTGCTGCGCGCAGACGCCTTCAGCACTTCAGAAACTCTTTATAACTCATCACACGAGGTTTCTTTAAAAACTTCACAAAACAACATTATATCCGTGTTCTCTTCTGTTTAATATTCCTACAGTTAACCTGACTGACCCCACCCCCTCACTCATCGCCCCGCCCCCTCGCCCATCACACCATGCGGATTGATTCAAAACATCTCGCTCTAACGAAAGTCAGAATTTCCCAAAAGCTCTGAAATTACAACACTGACGTTTCTCAATACAGAAAAAGACACACAAACAAACACACACACTACTGCAGTTTCCCCACACAGCTGCAGACACACACCAACACACACGGCAGAGCGCACGCTGAGTCACGCACACTGAGTGCATTCTAATGCACTCACACACACACACTCACACACACTCACACAATGAGGAAATGACAGAACGATACTGACCACAGATTTCCTCATTCAAGCAGCATTAACAGACCGTAACACACTTCCACTTCCACTTCCACACACACACACACACACACACACACACACACACACAGAGCAGATATTAACGCTATGTCACACGCCTCAGTCACGGCCATTTGGGACAAAGCTGCTGAGACTGAGGCTGTGTCCCAAAACGCCCACTTTAATCCACTTTCATTAAATTCGTACGTACATTAACACACCATTTATTACAGATGTGTTCAGCTTCCGCAGCTGTGTGGTCCCAGCACATTCATCACGGAAAGGTCAAAGGTCAGAGGTGTGAAGAACAGGGCGTAGGGTACTGCTCTTGATTTAGAACACAGCCAGCGTTAAGTGGAGTTGAAAAACGTCACGCGTCGCTGGAGTTCGCCTCAGAAGCGGAAACACACAGGTGGGAATGACGTCATCTTCATCCTCGGCACATTCCACACACCGAGCGGAGCAAGAAGGTGAGTGCTGAGTGTTTACTGCAGAACAGCAAAGTGTTGCGTTACAGCGTCAACACGTGAACGTGTCTGCGTGATTGATTACATAAAGCGAACACGTGTGTTCACGGTACACCTTACTTACACGTCAGCAGAAGCGCTGCTGCGTTTACTGCTGCCGCTGTGGATTTGACGTCACTCCCTGAACTTGGAGGTGAGGAGACCATCCTGAGTCCCAAGGAGGAGTGCAGCGCAGCTTTAGTGAGCACGCCGGTCACATGATCTCGCTCTCTCCCTCCAGGAGCCACACACTGGTACATCACTACAACCTTCTGCTTTATCTCATATCACGTTAAAGAGCATGTGTGTGTGTGTGTGTGTGTGTGAGAGTGTGAGAGAGAGAGAGAGAGAGAGAGAGAGAGAGAGAGAGAGAGAGAGTGTGTGTGGAGCGTGGGACAAGAACATACACTCTTCATTCACACACAACTTCATCCATTTTACAGGGGTCAAAGGTCAGAGTTTTACAGGCCTGGTGGACACACTGCATTCCTCACTCACTCACTCACTCACTCACTCACTCACTCAGCTCAACACACACACACCAACTCTACAAATATCACTCCGTCTGTCGCCATGGCAACAATTCCAAACAGCTCAAACACATCAGTGCCGTAACCTGTCTATCCATCACCTGTCTGTCTGTCACTGTTTATCTAACATTCTCTTTATCTGTCTGTCTCACAGCGAGTGTAGCTGTGCTTACCTGTCTGTCTACCAGTCAATCCCATAACAACCTGTGTGTGTGTGTGTGTGTGTGTGTGTGTGTGTGTGTGTGTGTGTACAATTATAGAGTGCATCAGCCCAAACTGCACGTCTCCTTCCTCTATCTGTCTCTCTCTCTCTCACTGAGGTGCAGCAATGACAGGTATAATAAACACACCCAATGACTTCACCCACCCACACTCACACACACACTCACACACACACTCACACACGTCTCTATTCATTCACTTATGACATCACCTGACTGTTATATTAAAGATACTGCTCACTGTAAATACAGTAAAATAGTGACAGTGAGGTTTAGTGTATAGTGCACAGTCATAAAGACACACACACACTGAACACACACACACCAGTGCGCTCAGGCGCGCGCACACACACACACACACACACACCCCAGTGTGATCAGACACACAGACACACACAAGTGCGCTCAGACACACACACACACACACACACACACACACACACACCAGTGCGCTCAGGCGCGCTCAGGCACACACACACACACACACACACACACACACACCAGTGCGCTAAGACACACACAAATGTGCTCAGACACGCGCGCGCGCACGCACACACACACACACGTGCACGCGCTCAGACATGCACGCACACACACACACACACACACACACACACACACACACGTGCACGCGCTCAGACATGCACGCACACACACGCGCACACACAAGTGCGCTCAGACGAGTTTGCATGTTAAATGTTGGTTAGAGGTTCGACTTCCTTGCGGTTTGTTTATCAGCAGATGCAAAGCACCATGGGAAACCAGACTGACATCAGCACTACAACACACACACACAACACTACAGAAGCAACACACACGTAACACTCACATCTGTCTGTCCATCATTTCAGAGAGAGAGAGAGAGAGAGAGAGAGAGAGAGAGAGAGAGTGTGTGTGTGTGTGTGAGTGAGAGAGAGTCAGTCTAATGCAGAACTCAAACCTGTCACACAGTATCACTATAACACACTTACACATCACCACGGCTGTGCAACACACACACACACACACACACACACACCTGTCTAATTGCAGAGGACAAACCTGAACCATTTCACACACTAAACCTTACACAACTTGTTTTAGGGGTGTGAGGAGTTCTCAACAACTCTACAGGACATGACGCGTCCGAGCTTGCACACACACACACGCGTGCGCAAAGAGGTTTGTTACACTTTAGTCCTACAGTGGTGATTATGGGCTGAGCGGCTGTGTCCCGAACCACACACAACTGCACTAAACAGTGTGCAAGTTATTATTATTATTATTATTATTATTATTATTATTACAGAGATTTGGGACACAGCCTCTCAATCCATCTGTTCAGGTTCACCAAAATCACACACGCAGACACACACGCAGACACACACGCAGACACACACGCAGACACACACGCAGACACACACGCAGACAACTGAAACCAGATCATATCAGGAGAAGCTGAAAGGGAGAAAGAGAAAGCTGTAGAAAAGATTGAGAAGAATGACATTCTATACATACTACTCATAGTAAACCCTGCCCAATATCAGTGTGTAGCGCTCGCGCTCTCTCTCTCTCTCTCTCTCACACACACACACACACACACACACACAGTTAACACCAGACACACCATCATGATGGAGAACTCAGTATAAACTCTTCTGCTGCATCCCAGAATGCAGTTTATTTTCCCAACTACAGTGAAGAGAGCAGTGACACCCAGCTCATCATCACCACCATCATTCAATTTCAATTTATTTATAAAGCACATTTAAAACAACTTTCGTTGACCAAAGTGCTGTACATAAATCATCACCATCATCATCATCACCACCATCATCCTCCTCCTCCTCCTCCTCCTCATGAACAATACTAAGTAAGGCTGCTGCTGTGCTGAATGCATGCCTGTGTGTGTGCCTGAGAGCAGCACTGCGCTGGTGCAGAGAGGTGTTACACTGCAGGTGAAGGTAAGCTGCTGCCAGGTGTGAACATCTCCCTCGGCTTCAGCTCCATTCTCATGCTCAGCGACGCCGAGCGACTTCACACACAGCTCTCGAACCTCTGACATCCTCTACACGCACACTCTACACACAGACACTCTACACACAGACACTCTACACACACACAGACAACCACAGACAGACAGACACAAACACAGTGTCACACTCACACACACAGTCAGTGTCACACACAAACACACTCTCTCCCCTAAGCACCACACAGACAAACACTCTCTCCCCTGAGCACCACACACACACACACACACACACACACACACACACACTTTCCTGAGTTATTGTGAACAGGGTGTTCAGGGTGCAGTGATGGATTAAAGCTCCATCCCGCCTACGTGTGTAGAACAGACTCTGGTCCAATCACATCACACCGCTCTGAGCGTCTGGACCAATCAGATCGCAGGCCGCCCGAGTGGCGTTTAGCTGTTAATGATTGACTTCCTGCTGCTCAGACGTGCGCGCGGCTCCTGACAGGAATGTGAGCGGAGCTCTGCGGCTCGCGCGGGTTCGGAAACTAAACCCGGCCATTTTGTAGTGAATGTTCGGCATGTGGCCACACCGGCTGCAGGAATGCTAACCATGTCGCTCCTCACTCACCTCAGCGACAGGGTGCTAGCTCACTGGCTAACATTAGCTTACCGGCTAACGGCGCGCGCTAAAGCGTGAAAACAATTCTGAGGATTTGCGGTCAGTCAATGATTTACATGCGGCGGAATACACACACACACACACACACACACACACACACACACACTTCCGGGATTAGTTTCGACTTGACAGTTCACTGTTTTCACGAAACACGACACTCAGGAATTTGGGTCTGAACAGTTGAGTCGATACCGATACCGATCCGAACCGCGATATTAAAGAGTCAAACCAAGACACCGCTAATAACCAAATAATCAGCAAATAACACACATCTTTAATTTAAAATAATATAAAAAACTACAGACTCTTTCAGTACACTGATTCTGTTATTAGTTAGTGAAAATAAACACACAGGTGTGTTACTCACTGTTTACTGAATATTTCACTAAAACTCTTAATAACACACAAACCTGCTGCCTATAAGCCCAACTTCACTTTATATCAGAAACCCGACTTCACTTTATAAGCGCTTATAACAGCAGTCGTTCCTCCCCAGAGTCGCTATAAACCCACATTATCGCCGTTCAGAGGGAATAAAGCTGCGGAACAGATGGAGCTTTACATCCACAAAATCACATTTCCACAAATTGTACAACTGTCTAACATTAACATCACGCAATCCCGCATCAAACCGGGTTTAAAACACTAACCCGCGTTAAACCCGGAAAGAAACACGACCACAAACGGCCTGTTTTGCACAACTTTTCCTGCTAGCCTGTTAGCTTACGACACACCAAGAAAAAAAGGCTCTCACTCAACCTTAAACATAAAATCAGCTTAAACACGCTGAATGTTTAAATCTGTCCAAATAAAACAAACATCCTTAAAAATCCTGCTCTAGTCTAACGCTGGTCTGATGCATGATCCTGAGACGCACAGGCCAAACCCCGATCCCCGACGTTTCCCAAATCCCTGCTCCCGGTTTCCGCTCACCTTCCTCTGCTGCTTCTCCCAGGCCGGGTCGAGCAGCAGGTCTCGGTCCCAGTCGTTCTCCTGCTCCATGTAGGTCTGCTGACCGGAGAACTGGGCTGGATTATTCGCAGCGTGGTAATCTACCATGTCAGCAAAAAAAAAACTGAGAGCTCGTTATTTCTGTACGAAACTGGAAAAGAAAAATAAAGGAAAACGGGCTATATCTAGTAATTCTGTGGAAGCTGTGAGGATACGCGCTGCCAGGCTGAACTCCCGCTCAGAGTGCGTCCGCTCCGGCCAGGAAAATGGAGTAGGAACGCAGCCGCTGTAGGGGGCGGGGCTTAAACACTTATGGATATTACAATGAGGAGGGAGGAGCCACAGCGGCGCGACAGGCAGCGCAACGAGAAACTGGGCGGAGTCAGAGGATCATGCATATTTAATATTAATATACATAACATTAATAACACAGCGATAATAAAGCCAACATTACTGTGATTCTGAATCATTCTAATTATGCTTAACTTTTATATTTTAAAGTTTATCTTTTATTAAATGTACGAAAGTCCATTTCTTGCAGTTTAGGAGAAAATCATTCCTCTTAACCCTTAAACACTTACAACCAGGGGTAAGTGTTATTAAATTAATTTAACAATATTTCTTAAGTAACTAAAATACGGTATTATTTTAGTTTTCATGAAGTGAATCTCTCAGGTTGCCATTTTATGGTACAGTTATAATCATTAGATAATCATACATGTGAATTAGGAAGTGAGGTAATATTATAATCATGTGTTTTGATGATTTTAAGTCATTTCTGGTATTCATGAATATTTATTCATTAAAAATTAAATACTCACAAAATATCCAGTCCAGCACAGCATACAGTACTGTGTGAAAGTGCAGTAATATTGTGCAGGGGGCAGTCGTGGCCTAATGGTCTGAGAGTGGGACTTGTAACCTGAAGGTGAACCCGAAGGTCGTGGGTTCGAGNCCCCCAACTGCTCCCCGGGCGCCGCAGCTAAAATGGCTGCCCACTGCTCCGGGTGTGTGTTCACGGGTGCGTGTGTGCACTTGGATGGGTTAAATGCAGAGCACAAATTCAGAGTATGGGTCGCTGTACTTGGCCACAGTCACTTCACTTCACTAATTTTAATCTCGGATACCATTTGGGATGGATAGTAGGCGAAATGGGATGCAGCATTGGTTTGGCGGGTTAGTACAAGATGATAAGCATGACAGTGTTGGCGGAGATATTAGCATGAAAGTTGAAGCTTTGGAACGTGATCTGTTTGAGCAGAGTACAGATGAGGAGGCAAGAGAGCTGGACAGAGTAAAGCCTTGCGGCATTGCTCTCTTTAGGCTGAGATGAAGCAAGGGCTAAATCCCACTGGTGCCACTATCAGCAGGTAATGGAATGGCATATAGGTAACTGTTAACCAGAGTGAAAACAGACCAACATGTTGATGAAAGAGGTTTAAACTTTAAAAAAAAAAAAAAAAAAAAAAAAAGTAAACTCGGCAACTTTCCTTACAAAATAAATCTTGGATGCCATTGAAGATCATTCGTTAATTTTATAGCTTAATCCAATTAAATTCCAATTCCAGTTGGATTTCTTTTAAAGGTTTAAAAAGTCTTGCTTGCAGCAATCAAACTCTGAACATTGCCAAACCTCTGTTCTAGGGATAAACACTGTCCAGAAAGACCAGCCCACTATGTACTGAAAGTAATCATTAGGGATGTTTAGTGTGTGTGTGTGAAACTAATTGCATATATTTGAATAATGTTAATGGCAGGTTGTGTACTGATGGACACCCCTGAGAGCCCCGCTCAGTCTCCTCAATCCCCTGATGAGGAGGAAAAAGGCTTCTCTGACAGTGAACTTCTGGAGTCACCGGAGTCCCCTGCAGACGAAGACAACGGGGTTTCTGATAGCGAGTTACTGAATGACGGAGGAGACGACGCAGACTCAGATTTTGATGAAGAGCGGGTTGATTTCGGTGGTGGGGCTCAAGAGGACATTTCTGACATAGAAGATGACAAAATGGATAGAGGTGGAAGAGTCCACCAGCAGGACAGTGCCATGCTGGAATGCAGGCAGCGCATGAGCCGATCAGCTGAAGAGGAAGAAGAGGAGGAGATCCTGGAGACACCCAGATCCCCAGACCCTGATTCCCCAGAGCTGGATCGGCTGTTCACCCCTGCTGATGGAGAGCAGGAAGATGGCAGGCAGGAAGACGAGGATGATGGAGGAGAGGTGACCACCAGGTCCAACTTGAGTCGCCAAGAGCTGGACGAAGAAGATGATGAAGAGGAGGAAAGGAGACGAAGGAGGCTTATGGTAGTCAGTGATCTGAAGCAGGATTCGCCCTCCGTGTCCAGAGATTTGGACGAGCACGAACTCGACTACGACGAGGAAGTGCCAGAGGAGCCTAGCACAGCCGCGCCAGAGGAAGAGGACACCGAGAAGGGGCCTGCCACAGAGGATGGGGATGAAGATGAGGAGGAAAAAGATGAGGAGGAGAAGAAGAGAAAGAAAGAGAGGAACCTGATCTTGCCCCCTGATTCTCAATCTAAAAAATCTGAAGAGTCAAGAGGCCAAGAGAGGGCTAGGAGGGAGTCTTTCCGCGATAAAAAGAAAGATGAAGATGATGGCGAGATTGATGAAGGAGAGATTGACGTAAGTGTCTTGACATTATATTGATTTATGTTTTTAGAGGTTAAATTAGAAGGAAATTGCGGCTGTGCCTTAGTTAAAGCCAATGTATACTACTCTGGAGATGTATGAGAATGTATTTATGTCACAAAACACAGAGAAGGAGCTTATGGATGAGCACAGCTCAGGAGGAGCAAACATGTATACGTCAAATCTCAAATCCAAGTCGTGTGAATGTGCACTGACCGAGCAGGAAAACATATCCCATAATATTAGGCTAGCCCACCAGGCAAGTAAAAGCTCCAAAATTGCTAATACCTGGAGAACTAGTTAGCTGGTTAAGTGCATTGACACAGACTAAAGGAAATGAACGGGTATATGATCATGTTGAACATATTTGCCCCCTCAGCACAGTCAGTGTAAGATCATCTGTCATCCATGCACACTAATTAATCCAACTGGCTGATGTGTGTAGTTCAACAGGCAGAAGGACTCTTTGTAGTTGCAGTATCGAGGTATGTCGCACCACCATGATGCACATTAAGTTTAAATATGCGTCTCAGATATAAAGTTTTGTTTTTACAATAGTCAGTGAGCAGTATTAAAAAATGAGTAGCACAAAATCCTGTGTGCCATGGCTGCTGATTTGTGTACCCCTGAGTATTGCTCAAATACCGTGTAAATATTGAAATTCTTCTCGCATCAGGTACTTCGCTTATTTTCATTCTCTCTCCTACAGTGCAGTGCAATACAATTTTTTATATTTTACTCTTTTCTTTTCATTTTGGTTTGATACGTGTGTGTGGTTTGAAGATGGAATGCGTCTTTGTAAAGGACTGCTCAAAACAGCGATATGGAGAGAGGCGTCACCACCATTCTTTAAAATATGAAGTACTCCCGCACGTAAAATAAGTCGTATACACTCACTGACCACTTTAACAGGAACCCTTATATCCCTGCTCATTCATTCATTCATGTAATCCAGTCAGCCAATCATGTGGCAGAAGTACAGTGCATAAAATCATACAGATACAGGACAAGAGCTGCAGAGAATGTTCACATCAGACAGTAACTAAAATAACCACTCTCTACAACCGTGGTGAGCAGAAAAGTATCTCAGAACACAGTACAACATGTCGAACCTCTACGTGGATGGGCTACTGTCAGTTAAGATCAGGAATCTGAGGCTACCGAGGGCACAGGCTCAGTGAAACTGGCTAGTTGAACACTAGATAAAGATCAGGTGCCTTTCTTTCATTTGACTTAGTCATAAGAGGAGGCATGACTCAGTTTTTCTTTTTCAAGACCAAGCCTAGGTACTTAAATGCATATTAAGTCCAGATACTGTAAAGTGTTCTGTTTTATGGTTTTCCATCCATGTCTCTGCCTGAGATTCTTGTTAGCACTGTGTCTCACAAATGACTGTTTGAATGAATGTTTATAGAATTTATATGAAACTCTTACTGTAATCAAAAGAAGAACTGATTTGATTTTGGAATTGATCCAAATAGGGTCAAAGTCCAGTGTGTGAAATAGTCTTTCTTCAATAGCTTTCTTCTTGTTGGACGTGTATATTAAGGGTATTTGAGGCATACAAATTACTAACAAGAAGAACTAGATTTCTTGGCTGTAAAGGCATCCCCATCGATGGTGTTGAGTTTTACTTGGTTTTTTTTTTCTTTCTTTAAAAACAACTCCAGTGTATGCAAAATGTAACAACCACATGATTTCTTTTTGCATTTTATACCATTATTGTTCCACACAAACATCCATCAAATATAGTGCCTTACTTGAATGCGCTATTATTTTTTGTTCACCTTTATATTAAATTAGAAAACACATAATTTTCAAAATATGGAAAAAATTAAGATTGCATTATGCTAAATTAGAATCTTCAAATGTGGTTTACTTTACTTTCAGATGCATTATTATTAGAAACAATCATTTCTTTCCTCTAAGTACCTCAGTTTTCACTGCATATTTCTGTGGCCTGTTTCAGGATGATGATCTTGAGGAAGGTGAAGTAAAGGACCCCACAGACAGGAAAATCCGCCCCAGACCTATCTGCAGGTTCTTTATGAAAGGTAGGCTCTCAAGTTGCTATTACCTTTGCTCGTAAAACACGTCTATTAGGGGTGTAATGATACAGCGTATTGACGGGCAGTGAGTTGTGGATCGAAATATTACAGTGTGCCCAATATACCTTAATATGTACAATACACCGGTGCTAATACCAGTAAAATATCTGACATCTTCCTTTGTGTGAGTCTCTTTAAAAAATTGACATACATGAAGCACCACATACATGCGCACACATCAAACTCCTGCTGCATTCAGGCAGCCTTTCCTCGCTGATCCAATCCAGGCAAAAGAAATCACCAAGCCAAGTAGTGTTGAGCGCAGGTTTCATACAGCTACAGAGAACTATGTGCCTCTGACAACACAACAAGCTAACAGCAGTATGGACTTGAGTCAAACAAGTGAAAGCTAACCTTGTGTTCAATCTTGTTACATTCTAATGCACAGCATTTGTTTTGTCGTACAGGTGAATGAATCACACAAAAACCGCACAAACCCTATCTCAGTATTAAGTTTTTATTATAGTGCTTTTATCATGTTGAATGATTTAATCAATTGAAAATGGAAATCCAAAGTGCATATTCAGGCAATGGTTATATTTGCTGTAGAAAAATGTGTCATATCGAGACACAGGTGTATCATATCATATATAGATATATCAGATTTTAATTTGTGTATCGTCGCACCCTGAATATCTGCTTATAAGCATTTGGACTAAGTCTAAAATGCTATTGAGCATGTAGTGTTGTGACGGTCTGTGTCATTTCCATGGCTGTGCACAAGAGGGAGCTATTGTACAGGGATTGCTGAAATGTAGAGGTGACCAAAACAACTCAAGTCAAAGTCAAAGTGGAGTTTATTGTCATTTCAGCCATATACAAGTACATAGTGAAACGAAACAACATTTCTCCAGGACCAAG
>JAKKZN010000021.1:17960635-17968135 GCA_033441825.1 Pangasius elongatus
GCAATCACAGTCCCAAGCCATTACAGTACGGCTCCCCATATGAGATCCCCAAACCATCTCCACAGCCCCCAGGTGGCACCATCCTCAGCAAACCAAACGGTTCTTCAGGCCGTCCATATGGGGTCCCAGCAGCAGCGAGCGAACTCAACCGATGAGAACTCCAACCAGAAGTAGGGCATCAGGATCGGTCAAGCAGAGAGGAGGAGCAGAAGGGGTCAGGATCACTGGCATCTCAGAAGTAGCATGTGTAGCTCGACAGAGAGTGATGGAGAGAGAGAGATGGAGAGAGAGGGCGAGGAAGAGATTGTTAGGTCTAATATCTCCTCTAACATCTCCTCTAACATCTCCTCTAACATCAGGTCTAATATCAGCTCTAACATCTCCTCTAATTCCGCCTCCATGTTGGTTCATCATGTAATCATGTGTCTGCAGTGGATGCTGATAAATGTTGACCTCATGCTGTAGTTTTGCAAAATCGGGTCATAACACTGACTACATCCCGTGTTGTTGTTGTTGATTTTATCATCACTGATTATAAACTTACGCACAGATACACCGCCCCTGCAGTGGAGAATTTCCTTTCCTTCTCGTCGACGCTCCACTGTTCCTGGACGACTGATTAATAATTTAAAATATTTCAGATCTTTATAAACACACACATCAGAACAACATCCTGTTTATGATCAGCCTTGTCCATGAAGCTGGTAATCTGATCCCAGGTCAGCTCCAAACACACACACACACACACACACACACACACACACACACACACACACACACACACACACACACACACACACACAGGGCGTGAGGCGGGAATACACACTGAATCGGAAGCAAGTGTCCATTCACACACTCATTCACAGCTAGAGGCAATTTATCTGAACCAATCAAACTATCAGGATGTGTTTGTTGGAGTGAAACCAGAGAACCCAGAGGACTCCACACAGACACGAGGAGAACATGTGAAACTCCACACAGACACGAGGAGAACATGTGAAATTCCACACAGACAGAATCCGATCTCAGGACCGTTAACGCGCCTCTACTGTTCCCGCGCCTCTACTGTTCCTGTGAGAGAACTGTAAATCTGTCTTTCTCACACTCCATTTTTGTTACTTCTTATTTGCCTGTTTCTGTCCTTGGTGACTTTCATCTCTTTGCTGATTTGTTCCTCATTTTCCAGCTTATTTCTAATTATTACTATTTAAAAATCTGTAATAAATCATTTGCAATAATAATTAGCTTTTCTAAGCTTTTTTTTTTTTTTCTTCTTCTTTAAAGAAATCGTGTGTTAGCACAGCTCTAGCTCTTTGAGTTTTTCTCAGCTCCTCCTGGTCCTCAGGGTCTCAGTCTGCTGGCAGCTTGTGTGTTTCACGCTGATATTTGAACGTCCTCATTAAACACACTCACTTCCTGTCTCTCTGTCGCTGTGTAATTTATTATCTTTATAAACTGCAATTCAACTAATCCACCAAACACCATCTTATCACCTAATGATAAAAATTAAGAGCAATAAACTTTGACTGAAGAAAATTAATTTTACAGGTTTACACATTTACAGTACTAATGAGTTAAATCAACTAATGAGTTTATAATATTTAAAAAGTTAAGAGTTTAAGAGTTAATGGAATGACACAAAAACCAAATAAGAAAGTAAACCAAATAAGAATAAATACTGATGGTTGAAATTTTCAGCTCAGTGTTGATCTTTAGGGTTAAAGACTGAAACGGTTTTGGATGATGAATGATGTCTTTTTGAAATTCAGCTAACTGACTTATTTTTTCAGCAGAAGAATGCATCAGTAAATGAGACGCAGTGCGTGAACATTGAGATCAGTCCAATTAGCGACTTGCTAATGGGCATCTACATCACTGCACTGGTGCTGGGCTTGGTGATGAACCTGCTCACGGCGTGGCCCATCATCCAGCAGATCCGCAGGAAGAACGTGCTGGGCGTCTACCTGCTCAGTCTGTCCATCTCAGACGTCCTCTACATCCTCACCATGCCGCTGTGGATCATTTACTACTACAATGACCACCATTGGACGCTCGGCCTCGACCTGTGCAAGCTAGCTGGGTTTGTTTATTACTCCAACATGTACATCAGCATCTACCTGCTGTGCTGCATCTCCATCGACCGCTGCCTGGCCGTCACCTTTCCTCTGAAGACCAAGACTTTCCGTCGCTACAGGTACGCCTGGCTCATCTCGGGGTTCATCTACATCGTCACTGCCAGCCTGCACATCCTGGTCATTTTAATGGACAAGGTGACAAACCCTCTGGATGAACATGACCGCTGCTACGAGACGTTTCCCATGACGGAGCGTGTAGCACTGTTTAACCTCCTGCGCGTGGTCATCGGCTTTCTGCTGCCTCTGCTGGTGTTAGCCATGTGCTACTTTCAGATCTTCAGGAAGGTGAAGAAGAGCGTGGGACTGGACGATCAGGGCAAGCGCAAGGTCAAGCTGCTGTCTGTGGGAGTCATCGCCATCTTCTCCATCTGCTACGCCCCCTACCACATCCAGCTGCTCGTACGCTCCATCACTTTTAACTACTTTCATCGTCAGGATTACTGCAATTTTGAACAGGCGCAGCACTTTTACTTCTCCGGGACGCTGGCCATGTCGAGCCTGAACAGCGTGGTAGACCCTCTGCTCTACGTCTTAGTGAGTAACGGCATGAGGGAAAGCGTATGGCTCTGCTGTGGGACGAAATCATGCAGCTGCTCATAAACTGTCGCCAAACACAGACTGGAGCTGCAGCACTGAGGATTAAACTCAGGAACTCAAACAGATTAAAAAAAAAATGTGAGGAAAAGTCACCCGATGGAAACGTGGAAGGACCAGAAAAAGGAACTCACTCCTGCCTGCAGCTAATTTCTCTCCAGTGTAGAGATCACTGAGGTGATCTTTAACCTTGAGGCTCTGAGCACAAGCATCTGATATCACATTAACGCTGTAATCTGATTGACTGACTGATAAATGTTCACTGAGAAATGTTTGCCTTGTGTTTTAAAACGATTAGCGTTTTGTTTGAAACGTTGGCGGTTGAATGCGCTTAATCGTCTGAAGTGTCAGTCACATGGTCTCTTCCTGTGAAAGGAAGCAGGACATCGCCATGTTTATTATACAAAGTACCAAAGACTTTGTAGGGAAAGTTGAGCTTGTCGACTGGTGAGGCAGAAGCCAGAGGAGGAACTGAGAAGAGCTGGAACAGTTCGTCTTCCTACAGTGGAAAAATGACAGAAGAGCAAAGAGCAGCAGTGTGTGTGTGTGTGTGTGTGTGTGTGTGTGTGTGTGTTTGTTCATTAGTTAGGACTTTAAGCAAATTGTGTGTTAGCATTCAGCCACATTCAGCTGCTTTTTAAACTGAAATATACTCTAAGAAAACCATGATCATGATTTATAAGGTGAAAAAAAGAATAAAGAACATCACACTGGGGAAGTTTGTGTTTCCTAATAAACCGCATCTCACCGTCATGTGAACGCAGCACAGAAACTCCCCATGTTCACATCTGTTAAAAGATATTAATGCATTTGTATTTTTTCCACTTTTGTATTAATCTGAACATTCTCTCTCTGATCCCTCCATCTTTTGTTTCTTTTCATCACTTTCAAAGTCTTATATATTTCAAAACTGGATTTTTTTTAAACAGTTAAAATCTTTCATACACATTATTTTCAGCTCCATGTGTCTTATTTATTAAAAATATTGTTTTATTGTTTGACAAATTTACACCATTATAGAAGCACAAACGGGCAACACTGAAATAAAGATAAAAACCACACATGCCTCTATTTAATTTCTCACTTATATATGATGTTTTAGTAATAAAATGTGTGTGTGTGTGTGTGTGTGTGTGTGAGAGAGATTATAAAGAAACAGAACTAAAATGCCAAGAATTCAAAATGTTATGATGAAAGTAACAGTTCAGTGTGAAATTAAGCATCCACTTTGTCTCTTCGCTACAAGTGTGCATGAGCGTATGCGTGTGGGTGTTTGTGTGTATGCGTGTGGGTGTGTGAGTGTGTGCGAGTGTGTGAATCACCAGTTGTATGTCGTATGTAACTGCTGTTGTGTTGGAGCTGTGTGTGGAAAGAGCACCCTCTCTTGCCTGAGAGAGAAATTACATCAAAAAACTAACACCACAATTAACAGTCAGGAAACGGATTACTGTCCAGCATTGTTTATTGTCTGAGTGTGTGTGTGTGTGTGTGTGTGTGTGTGTGTGTGTGTGTTTTCACTGCGATGTTGCCATGATACTGGACACACCTGTGGAGTAAACAGAAGAGAAACCACACATCACCTGCTGCTCAATTCTCATTACGCAGTCCGGCCCTGCAGTGCAGCGAGCAAATACAATCTAGTGCACTAGGTAGTGAACTTAATGCAAATGAATAAATTAGAGAACTGATAAAGAATAAATCAATTAGTGGAGCAGCAAAAACAGAGCAAGGAATGAAGGGAGTGAAGTGAAGTGTGGTGACCCGTACCCAGAATTTGTGCTCTGCATTTAACCCATCCAAGTGCGCGCACACACACACACACACACACACAGTGAACACACACACACACACACAGTGACCACACACCCAGAGCAGTGGGCAGTGCCGGGGAGCAGTTGGGGTTCGGTGCCTTGCTCAAGGGCCTCCCCTCAGTGGTGGTATTGAGGGAGGAAGAGACGCTGGTCATTCACTCCCCCACCTACAGTCCCTGAGACTCGAACCCACCACCTTCAGGTTCACCTTCGGGTTACAAGTCCGACTCTCTAACAATTAGGCTACGACTGCCCCCAGAGAGTGGGATGAAGAGAATGTTGAAAGGAGTGAGGAATGGAAAGAAAGAGGGATGAAGGGAGCAAGGACTGAAAAGAGTGACAACTGAAAGGAGTGAGGGATGAGTTAAGTGTCTTACTGTCAAAGTCGATCTTCTCCACAATATTTTTGGGTTTAACGCTCTCCTCCTGATTATAGATGAAGATCCGACCATCATCATCCTCCATCCATCCATATTTATTCATCCACACCTTCACCTGAGTGTCTGAAGGAGAGAGAGAAAGAGAGGGGGAGAGGGAAAGAGCTGTATGAATATGAAAGGGTAACATTATATAATCCAGAGTATAAACTCTAAACTCATTATAGTGTGTGTGAGAGAGATAAGCCACAGTGATGAGGTGTGTGTGTGTGTGAGAGAGAGAGTGTGTGTGTGTGTGCGTGAGAAAGAGAGAGAGAGAGAAGCCACAGTGATGGGGTGTGTGTGAGTGTGTGTGTGTGAGAGAGAGAGAGAGAGAGAGAGAGAGAGAGAGAGGCCACAGTGATGGTGTGTGTGTGTGTGTGTGTGTGTGTGTGTGTATGTGAGAGAGAGAGAGAGAGATAAGCGACAGTGATAAGGCGTGCGTGTGTGTGTGTGTGTGTGTGTGTGTGTGTGTGTGTGTGAGTGTGTGTCTGTGTGTGTGTGTGAGTGAGTGAGTGAGTGAGTGAGAGCGAGAGCGAGAGCGAGAGCGAGAGAGATAAGCCACAGTGATGAGATGAGGTATGTGTGTGTTACCGAGTGGGTCTCCCAACATCTCCGCTAACAGCCGGTGCTCGATGGTCTGATACGTGATTCCTACAACATGGCAGATAACTAATACACACACACACACACACACACACACACACACACAGGTTTGTTCACTTTGTGGTATCACAGTAATTCTACACTCATTACTATTCACAGTGATATGAACAGCAAATGGTTTAATATAAATGCAGTGTAAGCAACTGACAGCTTTGTGACTCACACAACACTGACATCATCACTATTATCACAACCATCATCACAACCACCATCCATCATCATCCACCACCAATCACAACCATCACCACCACCACCAATCACCATCATCACAACCATCACCACCACCAATCACCATCACCACCACCACCACCAATCACCATCATCACAACCATCAACACCACCACAAATCACAACCATCACCACCATCATCACCACCAATCACCATCATCACCAATCACAACCATCATCACCAATCACCACCAATCACAACCATCATCACCACCAATCACCATCATAACCAATCATCACCACCACCACCACTCACAACCATCACCACCATCACCAATCATCACAACCATCACCACCACCAATCACAATCACCATCATCACCAATCACAACCATCATCATCAATCATCACAACCATCATCACCACCAATCACCAATCATTAGGGGGGTGCAACGGATCGTAGATGATCCGTGATGCGTACGGACCAGGCCCCAAGGTTCGGCTGTTAAGTTCAACCATCATAGAGTGAAAGTTTATCATTGCTGGCGTTTTGTCTCGCCAGTTTACACATTCAAGCAACAGAAAAGGGAACAGGACGTGTGTCAGTGTGGGTCCGTGCGTTTGGTATTAAAGAGACAATCAAACAGCACCACAGCTTTATCAAAGATTCATCTGCACGTAACTTATACAGTGAGCACTATTGTGCTATTTTACACTTAATTATTACATTTCTGCACCTGAACACTACTGCTACTGACTTTATCTGTAACTTTGTTATTCATTTATGTCTTTAATTGTGTAACTGTTCTTGTTTTATTACTGAGTTTATTAGTTAAGATAGTAGTTTTTGCTGTGGTATAGAAGCACTTAAAATAAGCTTTCAGTAATAAATGATCCTATCCGTGAGTTTAGCGATCCGTTGCACCACTACCAATCATCACAACTACCAATTCAATTCAATTCAGTTTACTTGTATAGCGCTTTTTTACAATGTCATTGCCTCAAAGCAGCTTTACACAAACCAAAAAAAAAGAAGATGAAGTGTGAGTGTGTGTGTCTGATACCAATCACCACAACTACCAATCACCACAACCAATCATCACCACCACCACCAATCATCACAACTACCAATCACCACCACCAATCATCACCACCACCAATCATCACAACTACCAATCATCACCACCACTACCAATCATCACCACCACCACCAATCATCACCACCAATCATCACAACTACCAATCATCACAACTACCAATCACCACAACCAATCACCACCACCACCAATCATCACCACAACCAATCATCACCACCACCACCAATCATCACAACTACCAATCATCACCACCACCACCAATCATCACAACTACCAATCACCACAACTACCAATCATCACCACCATCACCACCACCAACCATCACCACCACCTATCATCACAACTACCAATCACCACCACCACCAATCATCACAACTACCAATCACCACCACCACCAATCATCACCACCACCAATCATCACAACCATCACCACCAATCATCACCACCACCAATCATCACAACCATCACCACTACCAATCACCACAACTACCAATCAGTGGGATAAATCCACATGCAATCACACAATCACCGTGGTTCCCCGCCCTGTGTGTGTGTGTGTGTGTGTGCGTATATACTGAACACACATTTACGAACAGAGTCCTCAAAGCCTGTGA
>JAKKZN010000021.1:17976302-17981302 GCA_033441825.1 Pangasius elongatus
TACAGTATACCTCACACCAAGTATATGTACAGTATACCTCACACCAAGTACATCTACAGTATACCTCACACCAAGTACATCCACAGTATACCTCACACCAAGTGTATCTACAGTATACCTCACATCAAGTACATCTACAGTATACCTCACACCAAGTATATGTACAGTATACCTCACACCAAGTATATGTACAGTATACCTCACACCAAGTACATCTACAGTATACCTCACACCAAGTACATCCACAGTATACCTCACACCAAGTATATCTACGGTATACCTCACACCAAGTGTATCTACAGTATACCTCACACCAAGTATATCTACGGTATACCTCACACCAAGTATATACACAGTATACCTCACACCAAGTGTATCTACGGTATACCTCACACCAAGTATATACACAGTATACCTCACACCAAGTGTATCTACAGTATACCTCACACCAAGTGCATCTACAGTATACCTCACACCAAGTGTATCTACAGTATACCTCACACCAAGTGTATCTACAGTATACCTCACACCAAGTATATCTACAGTATACCTCACACCAAGTATATACACAGTATACTTCACACCAAGTATATCTACAGTATACCTCACACCAAGTGTATCTACAGTATACCTCACACCAAGTATATACACAGTATACCTCACACCAAGTATATACACAGTATACCTCACTCCAAGTATATCTACAGTATACCTCACACCAAGTATATCTACAGTATACCTCACACCAAGTATATCTACAGTATATCTCACACCAAGTATATCTACAGTATACCTCACACCAAGTGTATCTACAGTATACCTCACACCAAGTGCATCTACAGTATACCTCACACCAAGTGCATCTACAGTATACCTCACACCAAGTATATGTACAGTATACCTCACACCAAGTACATCTACAGTATACCTCACACCAAGTACATCCACAGTATACCTCACACCAAGTGTATCTACAGTATACCTCACATCAAGTACATCTACAGTATACCTCACACCAAGTATATGTACAGTATACCTCACACCAAGTATATGTACAGTATACCTCACACCAAGTGTATCTACAGTATACCTCACACCAAGTACATCCACAGTATACCTCACACCAAGTGTATCTACAGTATACCTCACACCAAGTATATCTACGGTATACCTTACCAGTGGCCTGCTGTTGAAGGTTGTTGGTGTTGAGACACTCATATAAAATATTTTTCATTTATAGGCTACCCAGTAAAGTAGTTAAAATGAATTGGCCATTTACAATGGACTATAATATAATATTATTAAACCTATTTCTTTTACTAATTTCAAGCTTTACATTTTCTTATTCTATTGGTAGATGTAAAAAATAGATAAAATAGTAAAAAAAAAAATTAAATAAAAAGCAGATAAAATTAGGCTTTTTCAGGCTTGAACTTAGTAAATGTCTATAATGTGGCTTTAATGATCTGTTCTGCTTGCTGTGTTAGAAAAGGATACTAGATGGGTTTGACTGTTCAAGACTGTGCGATGTGATTTTTTTGCTGTGTAGATCTGGTGTGTTTGGAGGGACTTTATCTGTGAAGGTTTATATGAGGTATTAAGAAACAATTGGGATCAGATACAAATGTTTGCTGTGCATATTTACACTGTGTGATGTAAGATTTATTTACAGAAAGGATTTTGGGTGAGATAAACTTCCATCATTTCAACAACCTCAGTTCCAGGGTAAACTAAAGAGCAATAACATGTCTTGCATTTGTGGTAGGTCCAAAATGTCCAGTAAACTTGTATTTGTTTAAGCTAAAAAAACAAACATATTTTTTCTGTTATTTTATCCTCATGTCACAGTTTGTTTGCAGTACTGCCCCGGAAGTTATTAACTCTAAATACCGCTAGAGGTCGCCGTTCAGCTTCCCCTGTGTGAGACAGGAGATGCTTTTAATCGAAATAAATTGTCAATTAACACAATTTAGAAAACGAAATGTACTAGGGAACAATTAGTCAATTTTAAACCATTGAATGGAATGACGTCTGAGACTAATAGTTACGGCGCTTGTTTTTATAAGCAGGTGTAGGGGACTGTCTCGTGGCCGGTTAGCTCAGTTGGTTAGAGCGTGGTGCTAATAACGCCAAGGTCGCGGGTTCGATCCCCGTACGGGCCAGTTGCTCTTTTCATACTTAATAAAGATTTTAAAACGTGAAGAGAAGCAGCTCAGCTGAGAGTAGAACAGACACTGTGTGCACCCTATCAGCAGATTATGAATTACATGAATATGAAGTTAATATAAATGCTTTATAGAAGGAGACATCATGTGACTCAGGTGTGCTGAGCACCTTTACCTGTGAATAAACCACACTACACTGTTCATGTACAATAAAAAAAACAAAGCTGCTGGACTTGGACACAGTCGAGCAGAACGTTTTATTGCCTTTTTTATTCTTTAACATGGAAGCAACAAGTCTATGCAGATTTATTAACATCATATAATACTGTTTATAACCCAGTTTATAACCAATAAAATCCACTTCACAACAACACTCTCTCTGACTGTAAGGAGTGTCACAATCTCTTTTCTCACATTCAGTAAATCATCACGATCATTTGCACATCAAGATGTTTTACATGAAGAAGGAAGACAGAATAGAATAAAATAGTTTTATCACAATATAAAATAACGGATAATAACTTATATAAAGAGGAACTCGGTCACGGTAACACATTAAAATTCTTTTTAAATAATGTTTATGTGCACAAAGTCACCAAATAGAGTTTCTGTCACGCCTGTTGGTGGTGTTTGAGTGTCAGTGAATGCTCTCTGCTGGGGAGGTTAATAATAACCACTAAACTTATCTGTTAGAAACCTCCGGTGTGTGTGTGTGTGTGTGTGTGTGTGTGTGTGTGTGTGTGTGTGTGTGTGTGTGTGTGTGTGTTTTCATTGCTTTGTTTTACTGCAGGAATAAACTCTACCACATTATTTACACACAGAGCAGTTCATGTGGACCAAATTCACAGTTATTTCTGATATTATTACAAAAATCTCACTGATCAGAAACCGCATGCTTTTCAAAACTTTATTCTGCATTCGCAATAAATTATCTTTTACAAAACACAACATCAATCACCTGAAATTACACTGAGCTTAATACAGATTCACTTTACACAGAAATTATCCAGTGACCCAGAATGAACTTCATCATCTATAATCATGCAGACACACACACACACACACACACACACACACGCACGCACGCACACACACACACACACACACACACACACACACACACACACACACACACACACACTGAACAAATCACTGCATATTGCATGAGCTTTCTGTTTAAGGAAGCACTTACTCTTAAACCCGTTGTGTAAGATTATGCGTGTGAGTGTGTGTGTGTGTGTATTGGATTAAGCTCTCTATTGCAGGACATGCAAAACCTGCACTCTTCATTTTTCCAGTTTTAAGCAGCATTCCATACAGTATACAGGTTCTGTAACTAACACACACACACAAACACACACAAAACCACACATACTGAACAAATCACTGCATACTGCATGAGCCTTCTATTTAAGGAAGCACGTACTGTTCAACCTGCTGTGTAAGATTGTGTGTGTGTGTGTGTGTATGTGTGTGTGTGTGTTTATTGGATTAAGCTCTCTATTGCAGGACATGCAAAACCTGCACTCCTCATTTTTCCAGTTTTAAGCAACATTCCATACAGCATACAGTTTCTGTAACACACACACACACACACACACACACACACACACACACACACACACACACACACACACACACACACGCCTCTTTCCCACACAGGGTGAAAATAACTCCACTGCATCACTCAGGTGTGACTGAGCACATTCATAAGTCCATCGTCAGCTGCGGCGTGTCGTCATGCGGCGTAAACAAGAACAGCTTTAATACAAGCAGCCATTAAAAACACAAATGCGGTAATGTGCCTCATCAACTTCCCCTCATCCCTGCTAAATAATGCGAGTCACTGTCGTTAGTGTGTGCAGTAATAGCCAATAAGGTGGGAGAACCAGGGAGAAGTGAAACTGTGTTCAGGGATTTGTTCTTCCCTCTCTGTGTGAGTTAGCATGCTAGCTAATTAACACACTCGCTGCAGTGATGCTCTGCACTCGTGTTTTTTTGTTGTTATGGGAAGTAGATGAGGACACAGTATCGGAACACACATCTGATGTGTATGACCTCTGACCCCAGTAAGTCCACAAGGTTATCTGATTCAGGTCACGTGTTCCAGGCTGATGCAGTGGTGGGGCTTGTTTGGGGTGTGGCTCAGAACTTAGAACTGCTCTGATTGGTCAGTCCAGGTGGGTGTGTAGGATGTGGTTTTGGGGGTCCAGCGCCCCCTGGAGGCCCCTGCTCCCCCCTGTGCCTGCTGGATCCTCTCACACTCCCGCAGGTTCTGAGCTCGAATCTCAGTGCTCTTAATGTCCTCCACCACGCGGCACGGGAACCAACCACGTTCTCCATCATGCAGACGCTCACCCATCATCCAGCCTGCGGAGGAAGCGATGATGATGCTTATTATTATTTTAATGTACTTCATTTAATAAGGAGGTTGTAGACTGAAAGTGCAGGAGATCGATATTCCCTACAGAACTGACATCACACTGATGTGAATGTGACCTGATTCCACAGAGGTCCTTTTGTGTGTGTGTGTGTGTGTGTGTGTGTGTGTGTGTGTATACCATCGTTAGTCTCTTCGAGTACAAGCAGAATGTCAGCCATCTCCACTGACAGCTCATCAGGCTCCTGAGCCGTGTATGACTGAATACACTGCACCTGGGGAGAATCTGACACACACACACACACACACACACACACACACACACGAACCCACACACATACATACACACGAGTTACCTTCCTATAAGCATTATGACCTGCACAAAATTAATAAGATTTATTTAGTGAGTTTGTGTGTGTGTGTACCTGGTGTGTGTGCGCTGGCTGAGAGGAATC
>JAKKZN010000021.1:17986302-17995137 GCA_033441825.1 Pangasius elongatus
GGCTGAAGTTCTCTCGCACCGTCTCTCCACTTGTCACCATCCTGACCAACAATCAAAAAGTTCTCACTGTGTGTAGAAACACACACTCACACACACACACACACACACACACACACACACACACACACACTGCACCTCTTACCTGTGTGTGTTGTGTGCGCTGACCATGCGGTGTGTGTGAGTGTGTGTGTATGTATCATTGTCCTGCATGCTGCAGGCTCGACTTGTGTGTGTGCTCAGCTCCTCCATCTCTCCTCTGAGCCGCCAATCTCCCGTCTCTAACGGTGACCGAGGGGAAGCTCCGCCTTCTCTGGTGTTCCCGTTGCTTGGTAACGCCGCTCCATAATGTGGAGGCGATGGAGGGCTGAATAAAAAATAAACACAAACACACAGTGATTATGCAAGCTGACCTTCATTTCAAATGTGTGTGTGTGTGTGGGTGTGTGTGTATGTGTGTGTATATGTGTGTATGTGTGTATATATATGTGTGTGTCTGTGTGTATGTGTATATATATGTACATATATGTATGTGTCTTTGTGTATGTGTGTGTATATATATATATATATATATATATATATATATATATATGTATATATATATGTGTGTGTCTGTGTGTATGTGTATATATATGTATATGTGTGTGTCTGTGTGTCTGTGTGTATGTGTATATATATATATATGTATATATATGTGTGTGTCTGTGTGTATGTGTATATATATGTATATATATATATGTGTGTGTCTGTGTGTCTGTGTGTATGTGGGAGTAATTCTCTCCGGGTCCTTCAGGGGCAGCAGCTGTCTTTCTCTCTACCTGTTCCTCTCTCTCTACCTGTCTTCCACTCTCTGTTTTCTCACCGTTGTGTGTGTGTTAGTGGAGATCTGATTGCAGCTCTGGTCCTGCTGGAGTCACGTGGTGCTCTGGGTGAGTGGGAGGGGCCTATGAAAAATGGGAGGGGTTAGTGCTGAACCAGGAAGTGAGACAGAGCTACATGTAAAGTTAAAGTAAAATAACATCAGGATATAGAACTGATAGAATGAAGGACTGGAAGACAAGGAGATGTAGTGACAAGGGGACTCAGAGCCTAGGGGACTCAGAGCCTAGGGTACAGGGGGCTATGGGATTGGTTACTGGGAGACATAGAGAAAGAGAACTATAGACAGGAAACACTTCATTTCTCTGGGTTCTGTCAGGCTGTAACATTGAGATGTTGTGTAATGTCCTTCAGGTGGGTGTGATTATATAAGGAAGTGGGACTGAGAGACAGATAGAAAGAGAGAGTGAGAGAAACATGAGAGATGTTTAGACAGACAGACAGAAAGGGAAAGTGAGATAGATATTTATAGATGAAGGAAAAGAGAAATTAGAACACAATGATACACAGCTTTAACACACTCAGGAACAAACATTTCATCTAGAACCATAAAACTTTTTTCATTCCTTAAAGGTTCCATGTAGAATACAGGTTTCCAAGTAGGCTCCACGTGAACATGCCTTGAAAAGGTAGAACCATTAGGGGACTGGGGAATTATGGACGCACATGAATTTCCGCTCTGCATCGTTACGTCAGTGAGAAAGTTAAAAATGTACTGAAGGTGATTCAGAACATTTTATTACTGATTAACTATTTTATCACGTTATGAATGATTTACTTTAACAAGGAAGTAAATTTATTCACATTCCCCTATAGACTGCCTGTGTGTGTGTGTTCTATAGACTTTGGACTTAAATCTCAAATCAGCTAAAAAGTTATCATAAAACACGTGTCAGAACACAGACACACACAGACACACAGACACACACACACACACACACACACACACACACACACACACACACACACACACACACACAGGACAGGACAAAATTGAATGTGCATGGTGTACGTGAGACGCCGTGGTGTTTCTTTGCCTCCACCTCAGCTGTTATATTATTATGACCCATTGTTGGTCACTACCTCTAACACATTCAACACACACATTATTGTTATTGTTGAACCTCTGCTCCATTTATACGGAGGTTCCTTACGTAGGCAGCAATTTAATACTCCTGCAGTGTGTGTATGAAAGCAGCATAAGGACGTATATCTCTGTGGGAGTGGGGAGAGAATGAGCAGGTGAGAGAGTTTTCACCTGTGTAGTAATTTACAGTGACTGATTTATTCTCCGTGTGTTGCAGTGAGTGGCTGGTGAACCTGTGATAGAGTGTTGACACTAACAGAGAGATGACCATGAACTTGACCGTGAACGTACAGACCATGGAAACATTGTGTGTGTCTTTTGTGTGTTTTTTCCACTACTATTATTTTTCTAAATAAAGTGCTAAAGGTCGATCCAGTAAAAAATTATATAAATAAAAAGGACCAAATCATTCTCTTGAAAGCCTGCTGACGGTGTCCTTATTCCCCTCGCTACCTGACAGAGTGTCAGTCAACTAAAGGCCCTGAATGTGTGTCACAAGTCACATAAAAAATTCTGTTCTAAATGTTATTAATGCATGGCCTCCTTTGTGGTTATGAATATCTGAATATAATGTGATAATTTCACAAATCACAACAGAAGATTAGAGTATCACAGTAATCTCATTAATGAGAATGAACACACATTCTGCCCACATGTGTTTTCAGTTTTCAGTGTTACATTAAAAACTGGGTAATAAGACACACAGAAAACACACACACACACACACACACACACACACACACACACACACACACACACACACACACACACACACACACACCACCCAAACACAAAACAATTAAACTTGTTCATCTGGTTTGGACTGTTTCAAATTTTATAGAAGGGAAACAACATGATGTGTGTGTGTGTGTGTGTGTGTGTGTGTGTATCAGAGAGAGAGAGATAGAGAGAGTTTTCTCTTCATGTCAAAAGGCACAAAGAACTGATCTTGTAGAAATTATCAAACTGAATATTGTCCTTTTAAAATCATAAAAGTGCTGCTGAAACTAAATGTAAGGCAGAGTTGGGTTGTTGAGGGAAGATTAAAGAGCACAGTATTTTCATGAATTTGATATATGCTAACATATTCAGTAACAGGTTAATCAACTAGCCTAATTACCTGGCCTAATTACCTAATTACTTAAATGGAGATACACAATCAACCTTAACATTAAAACCATTGAAAGGTGACGTGAATAATACTGCTTATCTCGTTACAGAGATAATCTACTGTGGGATATATTAAGCAGAAAGTGAACAGTCAGTTCTCAAAATTGTTGTGCTGGAAGCTGGAAAAATGGGCAAGTGTAAGGATCTGAGTGACTCTGACAAGGGCCAGATTATGATGTCTAGATGACTGGGTCAGAGCATCTCCAGAACAGCAGGTCTTGTGGGGTGTTCCCGGTATGCAGTGGTCCAAAGAAAGACAACCGGTGAACCAGCGACAGGGTCATGGGCACCCAAGGCTCACTGATGCGCGTGAGGAGTGAAGGCCCCTCTGGTCCGATCCCACAGAAGAGCTACTGACCATGCTGACCCTGTACACCACTGAAAGCTCCTACAAGGGACGTGTGAGCATCAGAACTGGACCATTTAGCAGTGGAAGAAGGTGGCCTGGTCTGATGAAGCATGTTTTCTTTTACATCATGTGGACGGCCGGGTGCATGTGCGTCGCTTACCTGGGGAAGAGATGGCACCAGGATGCACTATGGGAAGAAGGCGAGCTGGCGGAGGCAGTGTGATGGTCTGGGCAATGTTCTGCTGGGAAACCTTGGGTCCTGGCCTTCATGTGGATGTTAGTTTCACACGTACCACCTACCTAAACACTGCTGCAGACCGAGTTACACCCCTTCATTGCAGCGGTGTTCCCTAATGGCAGTGGCCTCTTTCAGGAGGATAATTTTCCCTACCACCCTGCAGAAACTGTTCAGGAACCGTTTGAGGAGCATGACAAAGAGTTCAAGGTGTTGATTTGGCCTCCAAATTCCCCAGATCTCAATCTGATTGAGCATCTGTGTGTTGTGCTGGACAAACATGGTCCATGTAGACCCGACCTCACAACTTACAGGACTTAAAGGATCTGCTGCTAACTACTTATAATGAGTGTGTTATTATAGCGAGTGTGTGATTATAATGAGTGTGTGATTATAACAAGCGTGTGATTATAGCGAGTGTGTTATTATAGAGAGTGTGGGATTATATACAGTGTGTGATTATAGAGCGTGTGTTATTATAGAGAGTGTGGGATTATATACAGTGTGTGAGTATAGTGAGTGTTTGATTATAGAGAGTGTGGGATTATATACAGTGTGTGATTATAGTGAGTGTGTGATTATAGAGAGCGTGTGATTATAATGAGCGTGTGATTATAGCGAGTGTGTGATTATAGAGAGCATGTGATTATAGCGAGTGTGTGATTATAGCGAGTGTGTAATTATAGCAAGCATGTGATTATAGAGAGTGTGTGACTATAGCAAGTGTGTGATTATAATGAGCGTGTGATTATAGCAAACGTGTGATTATAGAGAGTGTGTGATTATAGTGAGTGTGATTATAGAGAGTGTGTGATTATAGAGAGTGTGGGATTATATACAGTGTGTGATTATAGAGAGTGTGTGATTATAGAGAGCGTGTGATTATAGAGTGTGGGATTATATACAGTGTGTGATTATAGAGAGTGTGTGATTATAGAGTGTGGGATTATATACAGTGTGTGATTATAGAGCGTGTGTGATTATAGGGAGTGTGTGATTATAGTGAGTGTGATTATAGAGAGCATGTGATTATAGAGCGTGTGTGATTATAGAGAGTGTGTGATTATATACAGTGTGTAATTATAGCGAGTGTGTGATTATATACAGTGTGTAATTATAGTGAGTGTGTGACTATAGAGATTGTGATTATAGAGATTGTGATTATAGAGATTGTGATTATAGAGTGTGTGATTATAGAGAGCATGTGATTATAGAGTGTGGGGTTATATACAGTGTGTGATTATAGAGAGTGTGTGACTATAGAGAGTATGTGATTATAGAGAGTGTGTGATTATAGAGAGCATGTGATTATAGAATGTGGGATTATATACAGTGTGTGATTATAGAGCGTGTGTGATTGTAGAGAGTATGTGATTATAGAGAGTGTGTGATTATATTGAGTATGTGATTATAGAGAGCATGTGATTATAGAGTGTGTGATTATAGAGAGCGTGTGATTATAGAGTGTGGGATTATATACAGTGTGTGATTACATACAGTGTGTGATTATAGAGAGTGTGTGACTATAGAGAGTATGTGATTATAGAGAGTGTGTGATTATAGAGAGCATGTGATTATAGAATGTGGGATTATATACAGTGTGTGATTATAGAGCGTGTGTGATTATAGAGTGTGTGATTATAGTGAGTGTGTGAATAACAATAATAATAATAATAATAATAATAATAATAATAATAATATAAACTTTAGCATACTCTCATTGTCTTGTTCATGGGCTTGGCCTTGGGCATGTCTTTTCTTCCTCATGGAACGGTAAAAACGAGAGTTGCGTCTGATTGGTGCCCGTGTGTTCAACTGCTCTTCATCATCGTCATCTTCATCATCATCATTGTGGTGATGGGGAAGGGGGGCTTTAGGGGGACCTTTGGGACTGAGGACATGACTCTTCTGACCCCACTTGCCCCGGAACAGGGCTGCAATTGCCATGGCACTGCCCTCTAACCCTGAAGGCATCAGTGTCTCTGGGATCTGAATAGCAGAAACTCCATCTGATACACACAAACACACACACACACACACACACAGATGACAAATACTATAGACACACACACAGACACACACACTATGCACCAACTATACCCATGCAATACACTACACACATTGCACATACTATACACAGACTATACATATACAGTGGATGTAAGAAGTTTACACACCTCTGTTAAAAAAAAATGGGGTAAAAAAACCCCCAAGAGAACCAAGAGAAATCATGTCAGATCTTTTTTTTTTGTTTTTTTTTTTTTTACCTTTAATGTGATATAGCAACCAACAACATCAAATTAAAAACAAAGGACATAGCTCCAAAACAGATGAAAAGACAAGAAGAAACTTACGGTCTATGGAGTAGGGTGGACAGACAGAAGCCTTTTCTCACACACACAAAAAATCCAGTACAGCATAAATCACTCCCAGAAAAAATGTCTTTTGATCTTATGAGCCCAAGGTAGAACATTTTGGGCATAATTCTAAAAGATATGTTTGGTGCAAAAACAAGACAGCTTATCACCCAAGGAACACCATACCCATGGTGAAGCATGGGGGTGGCAGCATCACGCTATGGAGCTGCTTCTTTTCAGCTGGGGCTCTAGTCGTGATAGAAGGAATCATGGACACCAAATACCAACCTATTTTGGCCCAAAATAGTTAGACAGCTGAAAATGAAAAAAAATTTCACCTTCCAGCAGTGTTTTGCAAATGCCCAGTCATAGCCTAGATCTAAATCCTATTGAATGGGATGACATGAAGAGCATGGTGCACAGAAGATCCCCTCGCAATTTGATAGAGCTTCAGCATTTTGTAATGAGATAATCAATGTTATTTACATCACCTGTCAGTGGTTTTAATGTTATGGCTGATTGTGTATCTCCATTTAAGTATTAGTTGAGAGTGATATGCTAGGTAATTAGGCTAGCTGATAAAGTTGTTACTGAATATGTTTGCATATATCAAATTAATGAAAATACTGAGTGGAATAAAATTGCCAAATAAAGTAAAAGGTGCTTTAAAGCATTAGCTATAGGGTGTGTACACTTTTGCAAACAGTTTATTGTACATCTTTCTTTTTGAATTGTGAACTTGAATTGTGTTGGTTGCTTTATCACATTAAAAGTGGAAAAAGATCTGACATGATTTATCTTGGTTTTAATTTTTTATATCACAAAACCCTGCAAATTTAACAGGGGGGTGTAAACTTTTTATATTCGCGGTACTGTACATGTACATACTGTACTGTGGGCCTCATTTATTAAGGTGGATACAAATGGATTTATTCGTAAACTGTTTGCAGGACCATTCACACAAGAAATTTTGTATTCATGAAAATTCCATAATAATTACTGCACATTTATATATGGATTACAATGTGAAGGTTAAATATGTTTCCTATATTTCAATTACACACAAATATACTGAACATCTCTCTCTCTCTCTCTCTCTCTCTCTCTCTCTCTCTCTCTCTCTCTCCTTGTTGAGCTACACGTGTCACTCCTGCTGTCTGATGAGCATTCTTCATCTGAGAATCACTTACTGATGTTGAGGACAACCCCCACATGGATAACCTAAAGACTGCCGTGAGATTGCTGTGGATGGTATCAGTTGGACAGCCTAGTGATTGCACTTCCTAAAAACTACAGTTAAATCTCATATTTTATACATACAAATATTGCTAAGATAGAAAATGTAATGTCACTAAATGATGAAAAAAAACTAGTTCATGCTTTTGTTACCTCTAGTTTGGATTATTGTAATGCCTTACTGTCTGGATGTTCCTGTAGGAGCATAAATTTGTTAATCCATTTATTTCTGTAAAGCTGCTTTGTGACAGTGTCCATTGTTAAAAGCGCTATACAAATAAACTGAANCTTCAGCATCATTATCTTGTCCTGTCTCTCAGGTACACAGCTTTGATGTGCAGATTGAACACTTAGGTGAATGTGTTATAGAGGATTAGAGACTCTTCATCATCAACAATAAGTTCACACCCATTAAAAGAGAGCTGAATGTTCAGTATGTTGAGTGTGCAGTTGAGAATAACCTTACCCTGCGTTCCAACAATTTCAACACACCCTTCCCAACATGGAAGCGTGTATCAAATTTATCACGTGATTGTGCACAGCAGAACAAAGGGAGCAAAAGTGGATTTTTAAAAATAAAAATGCAACTTTTAAAAAGTAAATAAATAAAAGCAAGTTGACAAAGGCATGATAAAAACTAACCGTGCAGTTTTAGTTTAGTTTATCCACTGTCATTCCTAGTCTGTACATCTCTGTTAATCAATACTGAGTTTTATGATCCCTTTTATGATTCCATCGTAACAATAAAAATGAATATTGTGACTGTGTTTCAGGAATCATGTTTGGCCCCAGAGGTTGCTTGTAAATGAGAGACTCTACTCTTGCTCCCTGAGAAACTGTGCATTGTTCTATTTTGTATTATTTCAATGGTTATATTTTAAACATTCAGGCTCAGTTCAGGTTAATTAGTGTAGAGTAGTGGTGTGTGTGTGCGTGAGAGAGATTTTTTTGTTTGTTTGTTTTACATAAGCTCACTCCTACCTCCTGCCATATTTACTAGTTTTGCTTGCACCTACCCTCAATATTTTCTACTGAAGATATGGCCATCACATGCTTATGTGCTTGTTGAACATCTCATTCCAGATTTATTCCCTCTTTGCTGTTTGGTCATATAGTGTAGCTTGCTCAATTTCCCAAATTAGCTTATAAACAAATTTGTCTTTTAAACCACCATAAAGCAATTACTAAAAATGAGTTACTCCTGCCAGTTCTATCAAGTATGCAGAAGATGCTGGAAAAGCAAAGAATGTGCAGTGCCTGGAAGATTTTTCTGAAGAACAGTGGGCAGTTCACCTGCTTTAGAACAAACAAGGAACTCATAAACAACTATCAAAAAACAGTCGATCATCCAGGTAACAACACACAGTATTAAGAATCAAGCATATGTAAGATTTATTCCCCCTGTTATGAAGCAAGCTCCACTCTTCTGGGAAGCTTTTCACTAGATTTTGGAGCGTGGCTGTGGGGATTTGTGTTCATTCAGCTACAAGAGCATTAGTGAGATCAGGCGCTGATGTTGGTGAGG
>JAKKZN010000021.1:17995237-18006695 GCA_033441825.1 Pangasius elongatus
CTGGCTCTCCCTTTTAGTTATGCTGTCATAGCTAGTCTTGCCAGAGTCCCTGCTTGCACTCTGCACGCAAAGTACATATTCTTTAACCATATGTGTCGAACCCAATGCCCACAGGCCAAATCTTGCCTGGAGGTTTCATTTGGCCTGCATGAACTTAAAAAAAAAAATACTGAAAGGGCCCATAGTACACCATTTCACAACATTTTCACACTATCCAGGATTCACAGCAGATCTGTAGTGTAGTGACCGCCATTGTACAGCATGCAAGATCACATCTCGGTGCTTAACTAAAACTGATGAGTGGCAGCTTTTTTTTCCACATCCAAAGGGCAGTTCCTGTAAACCGCCATATATACATGCACTCTGGTGACTGCAGTCTAAAATCAAAGGTTAAAATCTACACCTGTGTGTACACTTTGTGCTTGATGTAAGTCACACTTGCATCAAAAAACGTTTCAGAAGCACGCCGTGTGTTGTGATAAAAAATCACAATTGTTTTCCTGATCTGTAGAATTAAGTATGACATGCTCATGCATTTCAGGTGGATGTCAGACATATAATTTCATATAATCCGCATGTATTACTGCACTTTTATATCTGGAACATGCTTTGGAGTTTAAATTGTTTATTTTATTACATTTACAGCATTTAGCAGACATCCATATCCAGAGCGACTTATAGATGAACTTTGGAGTCTCTATCAAAAAACACATCCTCATGCTCGTTCACTCGATCAGGGACTAAGAGCATCATCAAGAAAACCAGTCGATCTATTTTATTGGCATTAAAGAAAGAATATAAAAAAAAAATCTCACAAATTAAGAGAAATAAAACTAATCATTCAATTAATGAATGTAAAAATAAATGGAGGACAGGCCGGTCTATCTGCGCAGAGCCATAAGCTGTAAACAAACACCTCAGCTGACGGAAGATTTAGTGCTCGTTTCTTATTATTGATATTATATATTACTAAATATTTTTATTGCCACAGTAGGGAGTTTTTGTGCTCCCAGCTATCTGTGCACTTTATCTTTTATGAAGTTTTGTGGGCAACACTGGATGCAAATGAGCTGTGTCGGGAAAGCGCTTTACACTTTACGCGTGATTGGCATTTATCAACATGCGCTTGCAAGTATGAACAAAATCAGCCTTTCCAAAACTGTAAATTGGAAATTTTTAGCTTGGTTTGGTTTACACAAACATTTATATACAACTTCATTAAAAGATGGATAAATGAGGCCCATTTTACATACAGTATGCTATACACACACTATACACACTATACACATTGTACATATACAACACCCACACTATATATATATATAAACTTTAACACACATTTTAGCACACACACTCACTCTCTCTCTCTCTCTCTCTCTCTCTCTCTCTCTCTCTCTCTCTCTCTCTGTCTGTCTGTCTGGTCTTAGTTACCTGGTGTGTGTGTTAAATGGCCACCGTTCCACGGTCCTCACTTGTCTCTTTCTCTGTTTGTGTCGTCCGTGTCTGTCTGCTCTCCTGCCCGAGTCATGAGTCAGTAAATCTGTTCTTCCTGTCTGACTCTGTGAGTCTCGTCCTCCACCCTTTCCTCTGTCTCACTGTCTTACTGTTTCGCTCTCACTCTCTCTCTGTCTATGCCAAACCCTGTAAAATTCCAAGCCTCTCCCTATGTGTGTGTATGTGTGTGTGTATGTGTCTCACCTGAGACACAAGGAAAGAACAGGTGTGTCAGATTCTTTCACTTCTTTTCTCTTTTCTCTCTCTAAAACTGACGTCTCAAGCCGCAGGCTCTTCATGTGTAAAGTGTGTGTGTTTATGTTGTGTAACTGCTCTGTGTGTATGTATCTGTATTCCCCTTCACACCATGATCACCTGACAGAGTTCAAAGGTCACAACTCTGTCAATGCAAGAGCAGAAAGCACTCCCCTAACCCCCCCACCCAAACTACAAACACCCACCCACCCACACACACTCATATTTCAGTGTAGCTTCCTGGGTGTAACAGTGTGTATTATTGTGATTGTGTGAAGTTTGCCAAATAAAATATAAAAATTTTCAGATAAATTTCAAAAAGAACTTTGAAAACCCATACGAACAACAACAGTGATAATAATAATAATAATAATAATAATAATAATAATAATAATAATAATAATAATTCTCTCTGTTTAATATGGTGGTGATTTTCCAGCTGTGGAAGTTTGCCATAATAAACATGATAATATCTCCAGGATTAATCCTTCACAGAACCTAGAGAATTCAGTACAGGAGTTCCTCATGGTTCAGTTCTCAGTCCACTCCTGTTCAGCGATCTGCTCTCATGGCTCATGACTGTCTTTCTAACATCGCATGCTGATTTGAGATCCATCACCTGAAACCGAGCCACCACACAACAAAACTGATCTGTGGCTCGGGTTCCTAATGCACAGTCCATCCGGCACCTGGTGTGGTTTTAGATATTGATCTCTACTGCTATTGATCTCTATGTCACACACCAGATCCTGCAGATTTCTTCTTCAGAACATCAGAAGGATTTGAGTTTTTCTGGCTTAAATCTTTGTCCAAGCTCAAATTATTCAGTGTTTCATCTCAGTGGTGAAATTGCACTTTATTTTGCACTGGATCATCAATGATTTATTCTCCACAAAGTGATGGCTGGAAAAGGGAATAGCATGCGGGAAGAAGCCATAAACACACAGATGAACCATGTTTACTGTTAATGAGCAACACACACCCCTGGGGAAAGGTCACATATGTTCTACAGAGCATTTAATTGGATGGACACAAAACTAGCACAGGATAAATCACAGATGTGAGAAAGCATAAAATTAAAGTAAGGCACAAAAAGTACTGAAACACCAGTTTTGATTTCAGAGGCACGTAAAAGATAATTACTGAACTCATCATCATGTTGTATGATTTAACTCTTGCTCCTCTGACAGTACAGCGTGAGTGTAGATATCCATGTCAGTTTGAAGCTGAAACACTGCCACCTGGTGGGCGGAGCTAAGTGGTCATATATATTACTTTAATCTGTGACCTCATTAAAGTTTGATTAAATGATCTGTTAGGAAACAACTCACCAATTAAACAATTTACAAAATCATGAAATTTCACCTTCATTTGATTTGATTCTTTTGGGATGTTTTATGAATATTTCACAAGGAGAAAATACAGCAATGTCTTAATTTTAGTACGATAGGATGATATCACTGCTCCATCGATTTCACATGTTCTGTACAGAATTTTTAACACAGTTACAAAACAGATTAAAAAAAAAACAAACACTGAATTTATGAAAACATACTGAAGCGTTACACGGTTTAAGCAATTACGTATTTTGTCCTCATTTATATTTTTATATTTTGTAGTCTACTCACCTGGACACTTTCCAGAGTGTTGATTGGATAATGGTATTTATGACTTCATCATGATGTAATGAATCAGTTTAATTGTTTTTAGTTGTAGTTAGTGCACAAGCAGGTTTTTAATTTCTCTACAATTTTCAACACTTTTATTAATTAATGTTCACTAACCTTCACTAGTGGGCTCTACACATCGATGATGATGATTATTATCAACAACAACAATAAGAAGAAGAATTAAAATCTGCAAGCAGCATTTTTGGGGGCCAAGCACTCAGACTCTGTGAGCCGCACATTCACAGACGTGCTACAGATGTTGCTGAAGCAATCAGAGGAAAGCAGAGCCATAACTTTAGACAAAGAGATTCAAGAGTGATTTGTAGTTTCACTCATGATGTGTGTGTTTTGACCACGGACAGTGCTGGAATTCTCTGACTGTTGGAGGAAAGGTCTAGATGAACAAATGGGCTGCAGGGTGGCGTTGCTGCTGTGACTTGTGGGCTCGTCTCGACCCAGGGAATCCAGGTGTCCAGGCTTTTAAATTTTGGACACAAGGTTCAAAAGTTATGACCATAAATTTACTTCCAAATTAGACCAACTTTTGACCAAATGGTGGCACTACAGCATTGGCAGCACTTGGCGCAAATTTGGTCAGAATGTTCCTCATGCCCTCCCCAATCAGTGTGCCAAATTTCACAGCTTTTTACCAGATGGTTCTATGGGCTGCCATAGACACCCGAGCCAGAAGAAGAAGAAAAAGTGGAAGAAGAATAATAATAAGAAAAAGTAGAATAACGACAGGGTGTTTATGCACATTTGCTGCTTGACCCCTTAATAATTATAATAATACTATATGATACTATAGTACTAGTAGCAGTAGTTGGTTGCACCCCATTGTATTCACTGTACTGTTATTTGTGTACAACAGAATTTAAAAATTATCATCTAAATCATTTAGACTTCATGCATCCAAAAAACAAACAAATTAACACAAAATGTAATGGGAATTACAAATGCAGAAAATGGATTTCATGAAATAGACAAATGTTGTCTGGTGTACAGTATAAATTTTGAGTCTTTACATTTAATGAGATTCTGATTCCAAACCAGAACTCGGAGCCAGACACACAAAGAATTTTTACATTCATTCAAACAGGAAGTGGTTTACCAGCACGAAGTTTTTTTCTGTAAAAGCAGAAGAGCTGCAGCTGCAATGCTGTGTGACAGAAATGTGTGTGTGTGTGTGTGTGTGTGTGAGTGTGTGTCTGTCGGTCTGTCTGTTTGTTTATTTCTAGCTGGAAACAGCTTCCTGTTCACACACCAACTCAGGAATGTAAATGTTTTGGCCCTCATAAGAACACTCATTAATTAACTTTCAGTAAACACCTGGAAGAAACCCACACGGAAAACAGGGAGAACACGTGAAACTCCACACAGACAGTAACCTGAGCTCAGGATCGATCCTGGAGCTGTGAGGAGACAACACGTTTCTCCTAAAGTTACAAAATCTTTGCAATGTTAAAAAGACCCCAAACTCACTAAAAGATGAAATGACAATTTTTAAAAATCAGTTTGGCTTGGACTCTCTGATCAGGTCGCTGATCTACAAGAAAGGGCAGTAAAGTGAAACATAATTTGTTCCAGAAAATTTATTTGACTCGGGAACTCGTCTAATTAATCTTCTGTCTTACTTTTTCCTGCTTCTTACACATCAATGTGCAATTTCAGTGTCTGCTGTGTCTAAATCTTGCTCCCCACTGGACAGATTCTGAATCAAAAATACATTCGATGTTACGGCTGAATTAGGTAACCCGCCTGTTGTTCTCACTGTGTTTATTAATAGATTTAAATGTTTCCCATTTGTTATTACCAGTTAGTGTATGTAGCCACACCAACAGCCACACTGAAACCCCCTGGTATAGAGTGTGGCAGTAAAATAAAACCACATGTCCATATGTAAACATCTTAGTGTGCACCACTGTGTGTGTGCTGTCTGAGTGTGCTGGCTCTGGCATCTTGCTGTGCGATCTGCAGGTTTTCTTTCAGTATGAAATAATAACAGACTGCATCAGCGAGGCAGTTCACGCTGCTCACACACAGACTGACGTGAACAAATTTACGCAGTTCATCGATGATGTCTTGACTGCTGATGTTCTGCTTAAAGTAGAAATAAAGAAGCACAGCGATGTGATACGGAATGAAACATAAGAGGAACACCACCAGGTTGCTGAGCACGATCTTTACACTCTTGTTGTTTCGCAGTTTAGCATCATTGGGGTTTCGTTTGCGTAAACCATGCAGGATTTTAACGACGTGCACCGAGCAGACTACCATGACAAGAGTGCTGCCCCAAAACACACACTCTACACACACTACGATCCACCGCTTCTTCCATGTGTTGTTGGAAAAGTTCTGGAAACAGAAAGACTCGTTACTGTTGTCCCCATGGAAATCGTAAACCGGGTAGCTAAACCCAAACACTAATGTCCACATAACTGCGCAGACGAACACAGCCTTCCGTATGGATCGCAGGCGCCGGAAGGGAAATTTCAGAGCGACATAACGGTCCACAGAGATGCACACACTCAGCAGAATGCTGCCATACATGTTGACGTAGACAAAACTCTCAAACAGTGAGCAGGAAAAGCGTCCGAGATTCCATGGCCGGTGGTAAGCCATGATTTTAAACGGCAGTGCAAGCAGGAGCAGGCAGTCATTAATGACAAGGTTCAGGAGGTAAACAGTGGATTCATTCCAGCGACGAACACGGAAGAACAGCTGCCACAGGGCGGCCATGTTTAAAGGAAAACCAGCGGCAAGGACGGGAATGTAGAACCCAAATTGAACACATTCCACCCAGTCTCTGCAGCCTGCCATGCTGAAACAGAAGCAACATGAGAAACACACACACACTTCAGTCAAACACAGTGAAACAGCAATACAAACTTAAATACAATGAATGAAACACACACTACAACAAGAGGAACACACACTGATGCACATAGAAACTTATGTTTGTTTTCTTTCTCAGCCCTACCTCAAGCTCCGGTTAGTCCAGAATGCATCAGCCAGAGTCAGAACCAGAAGATACGACCACATCACCCCATCCTTATCCACACTGCATTGGCTCCCAGGTAAATTTCACATTAACTATAATTTAATAATAAAATACTATCAATAACCTATAAAACACTGAATGGTCTCGTGCTGCACTACCTGAGCACCTTTGGTCTTTTATGATCTGCCATGCTTACTTCGATCAAAGGAAGCAAGATTTTCCGGTCCCTATAATAGTGAAAGCTGCAGCTGGGGGTAGAGCTTTCTCTTACAGAGCCCCACAGTTATGGAACAGCCTTCCTCTTAGTGTTCAGGACTCAGACACAGTCTCAGTGTTTAAGTCTCGGCTGAAAACATATTTGTTTAGACAAGCCTTTTGTGAATAGTGTTTCTCTTAGTCAAAGGTGAAGATCTTGGAGGGTTCATGGGAATAGAGAACTTTGGTAAACTGTAATGTTTGGATGCTCTCTCTCTCTCTCTCTCTCTCTCTCTCTCTCTCTCATTCTTGAGCTGTATGTGTGCTCCTGATGTGATGTTGCTGTCTGACTTCAGTTCTTCAGTGTCTAATATCATATTAATTCTTTAGATTTGTGTTTCAGCTACTGCTGTAATCATAAAGACTGACCTGTCCCAGGGCTCTTATTCACAATCTGCTCATGTTGAACATCCTGTAAACACACTCAGTACAGTTTGTCCTTACTCTTCTATACCCGAGTTCTGTACTAATTTATAATCACACTATCTGGTGTCACCCAGAAGAGTATTTTGTGTTAAAAATGTTATACAAGTAAAATTGAGTTGAATTAAATTCTAGTTCCTGTTTGGCTTTACATACTACCTCAGGACCTGATCTTGTTCTGGTTACAATTCCTAGATCCAGTTACGTTTCATCATACTTCCTTATCTAGTTCCATCTTAATGAAGACTGGAGCTGGATCAGGAAGCTCACTGGCCCCCCTCCCAGATGAAGAGGTACTCTGCCTGGACACGGTTGATGTGTGGAGGACCCTGCGAAGAGTCAATGCAACGGAAAGGCCCGGGCCCCGACAACATACCAGGGCGGGTCCTCAGAGAATGTGCAGGTCAGCTTGCTAGTCTGTTCTAACAGACATTTTTAACACCTCATTGAACTAACCCACAGTTCCATCATGCTTCAAGACAGCCACCATCATTCCAGTTTCAAAGAAAACCACCATCACTTCTCTTAATGACTACCGGCCCGTTGCACTCACTCCTTTCATGATGATGTGCTTTGAGAGGCTGGTAAAGAGACACATTGTTGTTCCTGGACTTCAATTCAGTGTTCAACACGATTATCCCACAGCATCTTGTAGGCAAATTGGGACACCTGGACATCAACATGCCCCTGCAAAATTGGCTGCTGGACTTCCTCACTGACAGACCCCAGTCAGTGTGGGTAGGACAGAACACCTCCAGTGTCATCACACTTAGTACCGACTCTCCTCAGGGCTGTGTCCTGAGCCCGCTGCTGTTCACCCTGATGACACATGACTGCATCCCCAGGTCTGCCACTAATCACATCGTGAAGTTTGCAGACGACACGACAGTGGTGGGCCTCATACAGGACGACAACGACCTGGCCTACAGAGAAGAAGTGATGCAGCTGCTGGACTGGTGCAGAGACAACAACCTGATCCTGAACGTCGAGAAGACCAAAGAGAACATTGTCAACTTCAGCAAAAAACAGCCCACCCACACTCCACTTCTGATCAACAACATGGATGTAGAGGTGGACAGCAGCACTAAGTTCCTGGGGGTCCACAACACAGACAACCTCACCTAGTCTGTGAACACCACGGCACTGGTGAAGAGGGCACAGCAGCGTCTACACTTGATGCGCTGGATGAGAAGAGCTCACCTGCCCCCTCCCATACTCACTACATTCTACAGGAGCACCATAGAGAGCGTGCTAACCGGCTGTATCTCTGTGTGGTGTGGAGGCTGCAGTGCATCCGATGTAGAACCACCAGGTTCTGCAACAGCTTTTCCCCCAGGCCATCAGACTATTGAATATTTGAGGTCATCCACCTCTTTTTGCACTTTTGCAAATAATATTGTATCTTAACAATTGACATAACTATACTATTTTTGCACTGTATAACTTTGCTCAACAATGACAAAATATATTAACATATCTTAACAATTTGCACTATGCCATAATGCCATACTATACCTTCATTCTGCTATAATTTTACCATTCTGTTCTATTCGTACTGTGTCATAAGGTATCTAATACTGCCACCATTTACTGTAGAAAAAAATCAGCTTATTATCAAATCTTTCAGGTGAGTTTGAGCTATAAAGCACCAGCACATGTCGAGAGTGGTGTGGCCCTGAGAACTGTTAAAGTACAATGTTTTAACGTCAGTTCAAACTGATTTTTCGTTTCTCTTTAATGAGAACACACACACACACACACACATGAAAGGATCACAAGAGATGATAAAGACCATGTGGCATGTTAGAATGAAGATTGCGGAGTTACAGAGTATAAAATATAAAAATATATTTTTCAGAACCTCACAAATTTAAATGCATAAATAAAATTTTTTTGTGAAAAAAACCCCACTTGTTTTTGCAGAATTGTCCCTGCTGATGATCATTGCTTTATTATATGCTTTTCATGTTCAATTCAATTCACTAATGATTGTAATAAAGTGTTGTATCTTCTTCTTCTTCTTCTTCTTATTATTGCTAGTTCTGTGTTTTCTGTTCAGATCTTTAGCACTTGGTAAGAACAGCACTGTGACCCTCACGCTGTTGACTCACACATGAGAGGCATAAAGGACTTTTATATTGATTTAACCTTTTTTCACATTTTTAATATTTGAATGAAATAACAATAATTTGAATATATATCAAGTTAAAAAGCCACTTACGTGAAAAATTTAGCCTCCAGAAAACACCACTGCCATCAAAGACGAACAACTTCGGAGTTCTTACTTCCTCACTGCTTCTCTGTGTCAGTCTGAGAAATGTGAAAAAAACAAAAGGCTGTCATATCCTTTAGACAGACAGACAGGCAAAGAGAGACAGTGAGAGTGAGAGACAGAGGCTGAGAAATACATAGAGAGAGACAGAAAGAGAGGCTAATGCTGTAATAACTCCTCTCTAACAGGCTTTTAGCTGAATGCGTCTATTAACCATTACCTATTGAACTAACATGATGATGTTTCTGATAGAGTCACAAAACACTGTACTTCACTGTGGATTAAGTCTCTGCTATAAATGTAAATGTAATGTAAATGAGAGACAGAGAGATAGTGGGAAACAGAGAGAGAGAGAGAGAGAGAGAGAGAGAGACTAAAGTTTGGTTTCTTTTTCATCTTTATTACTAAGTGACCTCATTTTAATGTAAAACAAACGTGGGTGAGCATTTATGCACCAGTACGCACACGCCACATCTGCACATGCACATGCACACACACGTACTCTCACACACTCTCATACACTCTCTCGCGCACACAAAGCCAACTGTTAAATTGGTTTATTAAAGACTGATAATGTTTCACATTTATGTGATATTTATCACAGCTGATTTGTGGGAGAATTATCAAAATAATACAGGAAGATATAAATATATCAAATCAAATAAAAAAAAATAAAATACAAAATACAGTGCCTATAAAAAGTATTCACCCCCTTGGATAAAACAATCAAGGTCAATATAATTTGGCTTTTCTGACAAAAACAAATTACAAAAAAACCTGTTTTCACTTTGACATTAAAGAGTTTTTTTCTGTAATTTTCTTTTGCCAAAAAAGCCAAATTATATTGACCATGATTGATAAATAAAATCAATAAAAGGGTAAAACATCCAAGGGGGTGAATACATTTTATAGGCACTGTAACTATAGATTAGATTACAATCACTCATGTTTAACACATGCTGGCATACAGTATGCTAATTATCTGCTGTACAAGTCAACTTTGTGAAACCACTGTGGCATCGACCACAAAACTGTGAACACTTGCAAACATTATTATGAAACCTCAGACAGACAGATAGACAGACGGGGAAGAGACAAAAAGAGCGAGTGAGACAGAAAATGAGTGAGAAATTTAGGGAACTTCAGGTCAGCATTAAGATGTGCTACAGTGGCTACAGGTTGAGAAGACACTCTTTTCCATCCTCATGAGACTTGGAATTTGTGATGCAGCATGGCAGTAGTTTGTTTCTTACCTGCAGGGTTGGTCATATCGGGTAGCATGGAGGAGATCCACATCTGCTCTATGCAGAAGCTCTACTGGTGTCCCACAAGGTTCAGTGCAGAGTCCTCTTTTATTCTCCTTCTATACCGCTCTCTCGACGAGGTCGTATCCTTTATACCTGGTCATTTAATTTTGACTACTGCAATTTGCTCCTGGCAGGTCTGCCTCTGCGCACCATTTAACCCTTGCAGCTGATCCAGAATGCAGCTGCATGACTTCCTAAGTTCTATTATCCACCCTATTGCTACACTCACTCCACTGGCTTCTGTTAGCTGCTTCATCAGATTTAAAACCCTCATGCTTACCTATAAAGCCAAAACCAGACAAGCACCCACCTACCGTAAAGGACTTATCTCACCCTGCTCTGCACCATGCTTTCCCTGGTCCTCTAGCACTAGCACAACTGAAACCACCACCTCCCAATGTACAAGACCTGCATCAAGGATGATCTGTCCTGCACCGAGGTGGTGAATGAACTTCCCCTGGCTGTCTGAACAGCTACATTTTACTCACTGACTGTCCTCAAACAATGACTAAAGGCCTACCTTTCATTTGAAGCTCATATAGATAATGTCACTAGGATTGCTTTCTTTCATCTCAGAAATATTGCTAAAATAAGAAATATACTGTCACTACACGATACAGAAAAAATAGTTCGTGCCTTTGTTACCTTTAAGTTGGATTATTGTAATGCCTTACTGTCTGCATGTTCCAGTAGATGCAGAAACAAGATTCAAGATTCAAGATTCAAGATTCAAAGAACTTTATTAATCCCAGGGGGAAATTGCTTTGCCACGTTACAATTG
>JAKKZN010000021.1:18025802-18030802 GCA_033441825.1 Pangasius elongatus
CAAACCCGACAACTGCACACCACGACTCGGCGGAATAATCCAGCGGTGCAGGAACTGAGCAACAAACACACACACACATTAACACATAAACACAGTATAATACACACACACACACACACACACACACACACACACACACACACACACACACACACACACACACACATTAACACAGAATAATACACACACATTCATACATACATACACACACACACACACAAACACATTAACGCATAAACATAGGATAATACAAACACATTCATACACACACTAACACACGTTAACACAGGATAATACACACACATTCATACATACATACACACACATTAACACATAAACACAGGATAATACACACACATTCTTACATACATACATACACATTAACACATAAACACAGGATAATACACACACATTCTTACATACGTACATACACACACACACACTAACACATTAACGCATAAACATAATACACACACATACATACACACACTAACACGTTAACACAGGATAATACACACACATTCTTACATACATATACACACACACACACACACACACACACACAAACACATTAAAACAGAATAATACACACACATACATACTGTACATACATACACACGCACACACACACACGCATTAGCACATAAACACAGGATAATACACTCACATTCATACATACATACATACACACATTAACACAGAATAATACACACATATACACACACAAACACGTAAACACAGGATAACACACACATACACACACACGTAAACACAGCATAACACACACATACATACATACATACACACAAACACATTAACACATAAGCACAAGATAATACTCACACATTAACATTTTAACACAGGATAACACACACACACGCTAACATTAACACAGGATAATAAACACACACACACTAACACATTAACAAAGGATAATACAAACACATTAAGACAGAATAATACACATGCATACACACAGACACAAAAACGCACACATTAACAAAGGATAAATACACACAGCTGACCTCATCAACATGCTAATAGAGCATGTGTGTTTATAAATAAATCACTTCATGTTTTTGTGAATAAATAGATCAAAGACTCTCACCTGTGATTTCACATGGAGTTGAGGAACTACTGACACACTGACCAATCAGAGACCATGATTTCCTCATTGTCATCTCGTGACCACACCCCTCACTGTTACTCCTCCTCCTATACACACACAGACACACACAGACACACATTAATACAGGATAATACACAGACATGCTACATTCAACATACTTGATTGTTGAAACTGTATATTTCTCACTCTCAGTCTTCTCTCTCTGTCAACACACACACACCCACACACCCACACACACACCCACACACACACACCTGTGTGAGGTGGAGGTCTTGTGGCTGCTGCTGAATAGGGATGGAGAGCTGTGGCTTGATGAACCTGAGTAAGAATATAATAGAGAAGTAAACACAGACTCCACCCATTGCCACATCCACTCATTACTGCCGACTATAAGCATTACACTTTCTAAGTCCCATACCTACACAGCTTGTTAACTCTACCCTCAGGACCACATTAACTAGTTCCTGCTGGTAACAGCCACACCCACTCATTCCAGCACACCCACTTATTCAGTTCTGCTTCAGTCTGACATTATTTCACAAACTTTTAGGGCAAATGACCTCAAATGACATTATGAATTTCCTGTGCACCCAAGCCTCCCACATCTTTTTAAAATTACAGATTTATAATATAGGACTGTAAGATTTAAGATGTTATTATGGTAGTAACATATGTATGTGCAATATAAGTGATTAAACACCAAAGGAATATTCCTTGCACTGACTTACCAGTCTAGTGAGAAATGTTGTGTTGTTATAAGAAAATAATCCACACTGGGGCAAAGCACAGGGGTCTGGTTTATACTTGGCGCATGATTTTGCATGTATGTGCAGAAGCACTAGCAATGCGAGTGGCATTGTTCACACACTTAAGTACATCCAGAAGATTTAAAAGCAATATCAGCAATGTCAGAGCCAAAACATCCCTGCCTAAATGTTTAGCAAGTCTATCCTCAGTGATGTTTAAACACACTCATGAGCTCTGTCTCTCTTAAAACTTTCTGCCACTGTTGTGATTATTGTCATTGACCTGCATCACAAATCGAAAATTCTTTAATTTTGACGTACAAAACTATTTACTAATATAGAAAATCCAGAAAACTGGTAGGCAAAACAGAGCTTTCAGTAGATTATAAGGCCACATGAGAGGTTTTTTAAAATTCAAACACTAGCTGTAATAGGAAAACTGGCTAGGGTTAATATTAAATATCAGTCTAGAATAATACATAAGGATGTGATCTGAGGCATAATAATAGTTTGTTAGCAGAAGTAAATGGACGAAATTTGTTTTGTTTTTTTAATTGCTGCACTACACTACTGCAGCATGTCAGGATAGTGAAAAAGACTATAATAATACAATCCATATTAATTTAAATGTGACTCCCAGTAACATTTAAAAAATATTACCACACAAAAATTGTCTTTGTTATTTCTAAAATTAATTTGTAAAATAAATAAATTCAACAAAAGAGGAGCTTGTGAGCAAAAAAAAACAAAACAAAAAAAACGCAACCTGCTACTGCTGATGAGTCACATGATCAGAATAGAACAATACAATTGGCTCACTCACAAAGCAACATGGAGAGTGTAGATGCCTTCAGTGGGACCTGAGGAAGAAAATGATTATTTGTCATGTTTATTTATTTGATTAATTTATTATAATATTTCAATCATAATTTATATAAATTTATTGATTCAGATATAATTTAAGCAATTTCAATTTCAATTTATTTATAAAGCACATTTAAAACAACTTTTATTGACCAAAGTGCTGTACATAAATCATAAACCTAATTACAGCATTTAAAAAATGCACAGACCTAATCACTACATTAGTGATGCATAGGCTTGTACACAACAGTAAAATCCATATAACCTTAAAACAACCCAATCACCTATCATTGAAAGCACAAGAGAAAAGATGAGTTTTTAACAGACATTTAAATTCAGACACTGTAGAAGCAGTTCTGATAGATACAGGCAGAGTGTTCCATAGTTTGGGACCAGCAACAGAGAAAGCTCTATCTCCCCTACATTTTAGTCTTGTTCTGGGAATCCACAGCATATGTGTAGTCTGAGATCTGAGTGATCTGACAGGATTGTGGACAGTAAGCAACTCTGAGAGATATTGAGGAGCAAGACCATTAACAGCCTTGTACACAAAAAGCAAAATTTTAAACTCAATACGGTACTGCAGCGGTAACCAGTGCAGCGAGTGTAAAAGAGGTGTAATATGTGCCCATTTGCGACTGCCTGTGAAGTAATGTACATTACAGGTCAGGTTTGTGGGGGTTGAGTTTAACCATATTTAATAATAAATGTTTTTTCAGTGCCATTAAAATATAATTCAATCAAAAGTAATTAAAACATGGAAACATTTCAGAACTTTCAGAAACATTACCATAATTACTGAGAAAATTCAGAAATAGAAAACTTCAGGATACTGAGTGATAAGTGAAAATGAAGTGAGATGTTGGAGGATAACTGTAGTGTTATAATGCATGAGTGAGCTCTTTAGCTTTACACTTATCTCCTTTCTCCAGTGAACTCAGTGTTCATTAGAAATAAAGAGGTGTGACTGGAATGTCTGCATTTCTGAGAGAACATGCATGCTTTTTTGTGAAGGGCAGAAGGTAAGATTTTAACATTTTGGATAAGCACAGATAGGAGTGTAGCTGAATTATTACCATAATTACACAAATACACACAGATATTAATATCAGTAAATAACATTCTAATCAGAGTGAGTTTATACTCAAGTCCTTTGAAAATACTGTGAACCCACCAATGCCCTCAGCACCCCATAGTGCAGTGTAATGTAGTGTATTGATATGTAGTGAACTGTAGTGTTGTTCGCTGTGGCGACCCCTGAAGGGAAAAGCCGAAAGAAGAAGAAGAACTGTAGTGTTGTACTACACAGTACAGTATAGTGTAGTGTACTGTGGTATAGTACAGTGTAGTATAGTGTATTGTACTGTAGTTTAGCATAGTTTAGTGGGGTGTAGTGTTGCACTGTGGGGTGTAGTGTAGTGCTGTGTAGTGTAGCAGACTGTAGTGTTGCACAGTATTGTAGCATAGTGTACTGTAGTGCAGTGTAGTGTGGAGTGGTGAACTGTAGTGTAGTATAGTGTAGTGTTGTGTTGTACCTTGTGTGTGACATTACTTTGAGTTGGTGTCCACACCAGCCATTCGCCTGTCTCCTCCACAGCTGCTCCTTCATTAACAGTCAACTTACTGAAACATACACATGACTTTGACATCACAGTGTGTGTGTGTGTGTGTATGTGTGTGTATGCAGGGGTGGACAATACTTGAATAACTTATTAAGGTTTGAAGCCATCACTCAGGAACAGGCAGAGCACCAATGGGTGTTCCAGAAGCTGCAACCCCTGTGTTCTCCAGCTGCAGCTCCTTCATCTATAGCCGCACCAGCTGGACCACCTGTAACGCTCATGAAGATGTCCTCCATGGATGATTTGGAGGCCTTCATGGAGTGTTTCAAATGTGTGGTAGCTGCGTGGGGATGGCCGGAGGACGAGTGGGCCCTACACCTCCTCCCGGCTACCCATTTAAATTGCAGAGCAGCTCAAAGACTCAAGGATGGATGCTCTCAGAGGAGCAGGACACCCAAGGAATTCTCAGTCTGGTGGTGCTGGAACAGTTAATTGCACAGGTGCTGACCAAAACAGTGGAGTGGGTCCAGTACTACCAACCTGCATCCCTCTCTGACGCCATCCAGCTGGCGAAGGGTCACCAGCTGGTGTCCATGGCGGCAGGCAGCTACTCTCTCTCTCTCTCTCTCTCTCTCTCTCTCTCTCTCTCTCTCTCCTTCCACATTCCCTTCCACAACCCCCCCCCCCCACCAATTTGTA
>JAKKZN010000021.1:18035802-18052619 GCA_033441825.1 Pangasius elongatus
GTCTGTAGAACGTGAATTAAACTTGAACCTTCTAAAACCACAAACATTTCCTCCGATTCTGTTTGAGATGGAATTAACACAAAGACTCTTGCCTGTCCCTGACACACACACACACACACACACACACACACACACACACACACACACACACACACACACACACACACACACACACCATGAAAAATGATTCCTTGCTCTGTGTTTGAGATGTTGGTGGTTCTAGCTTCCAAACAAAGTATTTTTTAAACCTCTTAAACCTTAACACTTCAGTGCATGTAAATAAGCTGAAAAAAATGATGGTGTTGACCTGATGCTGTGTGTGTGTGTGTGTGTGTGTGTGTGTGTGTGTGTGTGTGTGTCGCTGTGACAATGTTGTCTGGCTAATAATGCAGGTCTACATTTGTTTACCTTTAACAGCACAGAGGTAGAGCAAAAACAACTCTGTTTTAACTGTGTTGCATCTAGCTCATCTTTAAACTTGGTGTACCAGTCAAGCCTGAAATTCAAGGAGAAATACTAAACGATGAAATGAGCAAAATCAATGGAGCTGCTGAGCTACAGGGGTGTGTTTGGTTGAACAAGCGTGGAGCTGGAGCGAGCAGTAGCTGGTTATTGTAGAGTGAAATATTGAACTGAGAAAACCACCAAGCCCGCAAGCTCCAACAGCTGGAAAAGCTCTTCATCCAATGCTTTATATGAATTTCCAAAGTAAGCAATTAAATATTTAGTACAAATAGAAGCATTTGTACTTGGTGTGAGACTCTGTCATGTGGAAACTCTAGGATTAGAGTGAAAGAGTGAGAGATGGGAATATTTAGTAAGTTAATTAAGAAGAAGGTGGAACTTCAGGTGTGGTCCAAAGAGTTATTTCAGTAATCTATTTCAAGGCATCTTTTCTGTGAGGACTGTGACCTGCATTATATTTAATCTGTATCTGTGTATCTGTGTATCTATCTATCTATCTATCTATCTATCTATCTATCTATCTATCTATCTATCTATCTATCTATCATACACAAACACACACTAAAGACTGGGTGACTATAATTTAATCCTAAAAATGCATATAACCAACGTAGATTTTAACACATTAACAGAACACACACACACGTACACAAATTTTTACCTACATAAAGTGGAACTTCTTTCCTGCTCAGCTCCATGAGATAAATCAGAAAAAAATAAAAATGAATACTGTATTCAAATTGATGAGGAAATAAACGTATTTTGTCTAAAGATGAAGCTGAAGAAGAAGAGAGAGAAAGAAAACACAGAGATGGAGGGGAGGAGCAGAAAAATGGGAGGAGAAAATGAATGAGTAAAGGAGGATGGATGGAGGAAAACACATAAACAGATTAGTTAATAATTATTGTTAATAATGATTAGTTAATAATGAGTGTGCTTGTGTACATACCCCTAAAGCTAATTCTAACTCAACCACCCCCCCCACACACACACACACGCACACACATTTGCTTCATAGTACATCTCTGTTGTATTTTACTGTAATACCCCCTAATAATTCAACTCTAGACACACATTATGAATAGTGACATTATTTTTCTTATCTTAGTAATTTTTCTGAGATGAAAGAAAGCTATCCTACTAATATTATCTACTTCTGCCTTGTCAACTCCTCTCCTCTCAACTTTATTAAGCTGGTGTCTGTCATCTGGCTTTGCTGAAACATACAACTGTGTGTCATCAGCGTAACAGTGGAAGCTAATACCATGTTTATGAATAATTTTACCCAGATGTAGCATATATACAGAAAAGAGCAGTGGGCCTAAAACAGAACTTTGTGGAACACCAAACTTTACCTCAGTATATGTAGAGAAGCTGCCATTTACATCTACACACTGATAACAATCAGTCAAATAAGACCTGAGCGAGGAGAAGGCTGTAAACCCTACAACATTTTCTAGTCTATCGAGGAGAATAGCGTGATCAATGGTATCAGAAGCTGCACTAAGTTCAAGCAGCACAAGCAAGGAGACACAACCCTGATCAGAGGCCAGTAGTAGGTCATTTACCACTATTAATGGTTAATAGAATAAGCTTAGTTCAAGAGCTACCAAATCCTCCAGTGATAACCACACCCCCTCTAGCCACACCCCCTCTCAGCAAAGCCAATCTAAATCTCCCATTTAATAGGGTTAGGATTAGTAGTACATTTGGAGATTAAATTAGTAAGACAATGATGCAATTATTTGTATAAATAGACAATAACACCCTTAACTATAAAAATGAAACTTATATGATCAGTACTTTTCTGCCATGTTATTAATTTTAATATTTAATTGATATATATCATGTAAAATACATACTTAATATCTGAAAACCGTATTTATGATGTAACCTAACACTAACCCTAACCCTAACCTAACCTAAGTATGCACCTGTAAACCCCTAGTCTGCAAAAAAAACATCAGCATTTCTTATACAATGCTACCATCCCTGCATGGACACCACATGTTTTTGTTATACTTAGTATCCTTTAAAAAAATCATAGTCAGAATTTGCCTCCCAAGATGGTACGGAAAAGTTGTCTGGCTTATGGACTATAAGCTTGTTTGTCTGTAGTGATCTGTCAGCTGTAAATACAAAACCTTTTACATCAAAATGTGACATGAGACAGTAGGACAGTGAATAACTGGTGTATATTTGTGTTTATTTTGTTTCCTCATGTTGGTGTAAATGGGTATCGTTGCATGCAAACACATACAGCTGCAGGTTATTACAATATTACAATCATGACATCTTTGTGGATTCTGATTTTAAATAAAGTGCACAATGTATAGAAAGTGAGGTTTTGTGATTTACTTTACTTTGCTATTAATCAGGGATGTCAAAGAACATTTTATTTAGCTCATTTATTTAACGTTATTGAGTTGATTTTAAATTAAGGGCAGCATCACCTGGCATTGGATGTTGTCATCGGGGCATCCTTTATCAATACAAGTATGAGTAAATGGCTCAGTATCAGGCAGATATGCAATACCAGTATTCCAATAATATATTTTTTAATAATATTCCATACCATAATATAATATAATTTAATATAATTATTTATTATTGTTTCACTGTGGGATCTGTGTATAGAGGTAAATAAATAAGAAAAGGCATTACTTTACATTTTGGATGTATTTTAACTTTATAATAACAGCAATAATTAGGCAATAATTTATTTAAAGATAAACTTCCTGAGATACTGGGAACTTGCCTGTAGTTGATTTAATTTTTATTATTTTATCAGTTAATGAATTTAGGACAATAAATAAGAAACAAAACAAAATAACAGTGTTATATATGAACTACTGCATATTTCCTTATATATATATATATATATATATATATATATATATATATATATATATATAACTCAACTCACTTGTGTTTTATTTCTGATTACATCACTGAAATTAAACAAAAAACAAAGTTACTCTAAAATTTGACAGAAAGATGATTTAATGCAAACAACGCAAGAAAATAAATCTGACTGCTACTGGAAAATGAATGTGTTTATGTTCAGCCGTGTTGAGTGTTCATGTTCATCAGGATTGAATGTTCGTGTTCAGCAGTGCTGAGTGTTCGTGTTCAGCAGTGTTGAACATTCATGTTCAGAATGTTGAGTGTTTATGTTTAGCAGTGTTAAGTGTTTATGTTCAGCAATGTTGAGTGTTTATGTTCAGCAGTGTTGAGTGTTTATGTTTAGCAGTGTTGAATGTTTATGTTCAGCAGTATTGAACCAGTTCAGTCTTGGTGCATCCAGATCTGCAGCACACTCCTGCAGGACCGACGTCACGCTGCAACCTGGAGCTCGAATGTTCCAGAGACTCCATGATTTTGAGAAACAATGATAATGAAGAGTTCTCTGGAGAGTTGTTGATTGTCTGATCTTCACTACTGCTCTTTATTTGTGTCAGATTGGAAAACAGATCACTGTTGCTGTGAATTTCTGGAATAAAAGAAAATATCAATTTAAATTGAAGACCTGGAGTCTTCATATCTTAAACCCTCTATATTCAACTGTGAAAATTCTGTTTACAAAATTTGCCATGAAAGATTAAAGACCCACCGTGAGGACTGATGGACACAGGGTTAATCTCAGGTGCATAGCGTCTCAGTCGTGAACTTCCACACAATGTCACAACCATCCTGATAAACTCACGGCCACAAAGTTTCACTCGCACATCTTTTCCTGAAATCCCATCATTTTCAGCAATTAACAGAACCGTTAGAGTGATGATCCATTTAATATTCATGTTGTGTTTCTGCTAAAGAGAACCGATAACGGTTTCAGTGTGGCGCAGGAGTTTCTGTGATAATTTCAGTATCTGATGGGTTTTATATCACCATCATGCCTAATGCTTTTACAGTTGGCCTTCAAATTAGAAAATCATGTTCTGATCTGTGAAGTTCGTCAAGGCTGTAGATAAACATGAAGTGATTTATTATACAGTCTAAGGTCAAGGGACACTAACACTGAGATTTTAATGGCTGACTAACATTATAGAGAACTCAGAGGAAAAAATGTCAGACATTATGTTGAGCCTTTGTCTGCGTCATGAATTTCAGCTGGAACGTAATGTATTATTTTCTTGGAATTTTTAGCGAGCATACAATTAGAGTACAAATGTTGAGATCCCCTTAAATTCATTCAATAATTTGCACCTGCACATAAACTCATGACTCTACTTATTCCCGCAGACAGAGTTCTCCAGGCAGAACCACATGTGGAACCATCTAGAAAACACTCACAAATCAGGTAAGTAAGCGATAAGGAGCTACACAGATAAATACAGGGTTATAAATAACAAGAGAAATAATGAGCAAGTAAGGGGCATCTCCAGGGCAGAACAGGAGGAAGTGTGTGTGTGTGTGTGTTTGTGTGTGTGTGTGTGTGTGTGTGTGTGTGTAAACACCAGACAATGCCAGGAATACAAAATGTCATTTAATTTGAAATTTAATATAGAATGTTTTGGATCACACACTTGCACAGTGCTGTAACAGAACATTTCAAATCCTGTAATAAAATTAAAAATCAGTTTAGAATAATAAACGTTTATTTACTGACATTTTCATTCATTAAATATGAGACATTTTCAGAAATTTTCAGAAAAGAATCACACTCACACTGCAGGCCTTGTTAAAGACTCACCAGCTTGTCTGTTAAAGCATTAAGTCTTAAAGCTGATTAACACTTTATCCTTAAATCACTTCGACTGTTCAGGACAAATTAAATCTCCACAAAGAAGATCAGTGTAATGTTTAAATGTTCAGTTTTAAGACTTACATTAATAGATGTGTTAAATATCATCTGCTATATTATTTCAAAATAAGTTCTTCTATTAAACTTTTGTGAACCTTATGATGATGATGAGTATACACATCTAATACAGGTGATACATACCTAATAACATTAATAACATATTGACCACAAATATTTACCCAAAACCAGAATAAGAACTTTTATTGAGGTGAATCTTTAAAGCATTTAATAACTGTTAAACACTACTGACAGAAATTCAAGATCCACACATTTGATCAGATTGCAATAAACCAATCAGAGGTGTAAAGTTTCACCTCTGATGCTGAAATTCATTGTCTGTTTCATTGTCTTGAGGATTAAAACAATTCTCAAACTTTCGTTGTAAGCGTTTTCTGAGGTGCAGACTGCGCTGGACTTTAGTGTTGGTATATTCCTGTGCTTTGAGTTTGGCATAATAATCTGAAAATTTATTAAAGAGAATAGAAATCGGCATTCCATTTAAAATAATCCCGAATGAAATGCAGCCGAATGCCACAACACAACCAGAAAATGAAACTGGGATCTCATCACCGTAGCCCACTGTGGAGATACTCACCTGCAGGAAAGATAAAATAAATAACAGATGATTAATAATTAATTATTTCAAATCCCAGCACCACCAAGCTGCCATGGTTGGCCCTTAACCCTCAACACATTAGTTGTATGCTGTCTCAATTTTAAGCTGCTTTGGAAAAAAGGATCAGCCAAATGAGGTAAATGTAAAAAATAATTTTCAAAATTCTTAATATTAATGATTATATATATATATATATAATATATATATATATAATATATATATATATATATAAATTAATTAATTAATATTATTAAGCTCACAATCCAAAAGAAAGTAAAATACAAAGACAGAGACTCAGACATGACTGAAACAAAGTCAATATCTATATATACAAATATAACTATATTATTTTCCCTTAATGAAGCATTCCTGCATAGAATGCGTGTGTTCTGATAGTGTGTATTTTGTATGAGTTCTGTGTGTGTGTGTGTGAGTGTGTGTGCGTGTGTTTGTTCTGTATTGTGTAAGAGTGTGTGTATGTTTTGTGAGTGTGTGTGTGTGCACATGTACTCACTGCTGCCCACCACCACGTATCTGGAATGCTGCTGAACGGTGTCCCTGTCATGTCCTGTTCCACCGAGTACATTAGAGCAGAAAAAACAAAGATTCCCATAATAATAAATAAAAATAAGCAGCACACCTGCTCGAAACACTGACGCAGAGTGAATCCAAATGCTCGCATTCCCGTCGAGTGTCTTGCTAATTTTAGAATGCGAAAAATTCTCATCAATTTGACAATTTTTAGCACTTTGCTGACTTTGCTCACTCGTGACATTGTTTTGAGGTCATCTTGAACACTGAGATCTTCCTGATCAGAAAATGCCTCAAACACCAGCTGGATAAAATACGGCATCACTGCTACCAAGTCGACAAAGTTCAAGGCACTTTTCAGGAAATTCTTCACGTCACAGGTGGTCAGGAGACGAAGGAAATACTCAAAGGTGAAGAAGAGAATTGAAATGATCTCAACAAACTCCATGTATGTTCTTCCATAAATTTTGTATTCTGTCAGTTCACTCACAGTGTTTAGAGTCATGGCCACAATCGAGATGAGCACAAAAGTGGTGGACAACACAGCAAAAAACTTTGCTTCCACGGACGAGTATGGATTTTCCATTAAATCCCAAAGAGTCTTGCGAAAATCGCCCAGAAACATTGTTTTAAATCCCTCGTCATTGTGAACAGGTTCGATTTCAGCCATCAGTTCTTTATTCACCTTAAGCTGGTCTCGAATTTCATCCACTTTTTCCTCATACAAGATTCGACAGCAACGAGGTGTGTCATTCAGGTTTAAACCCCAAAACTCAATTTCTTCCTCAAAGTGAATGGGACACACGCTCTCCATCACCCAGAGCACATTACTGTAGTAAAGGTGGAAGATGTAGTGGAAGAATGTTGGGTCTCGGTCAAAGAAAAATTCATTATTGATCACACAGTAATCATCGCAGAGCGTCAGCCGCTCTACAGGATCCGAACACACAGCTAAAGCCCCGATTCGTGATTTAGGATATTTAATGGCCAGATGTTTGGAAAGATGAAACACTTTTCCACCTATATTAAGGCTTATCATTCCTGAATGTCTGTGCAATGGCTTTGTATCATTACATTTATTTTCTTTTCTTGTATTTTTTAAATCTTCTATTTTATTCACCGGACTGTCGAGTCTGTCCATCGATGTCCATGGTTTAACAGAACTGTCCTGTGAAAAAGGAAAAGCACTGTCTCCTTCCTCGAAACTTTGTGAGAAGCTGGCATTGAGTTTAACGCTAGCAAAAAGACTTGATCGCCTCTTTATCAGCTGTTTGAAATGACGTCTCGATTGGTTCATCATTGCAGATCTACAGAAAAAGAAGAATGAGGTGTCCACCCAGTGATAAGTGATTATTTGATCAAGAAATCAAAAAGTCTAAGAGTATTTTTCCAGGTTCGGTGAAATTAATAGTTTTAAATTGTGACTAAAACAAATATTCAAACACACTCCAAATCATCAATCCCTCAAGTAGCCACTCTCCAGTCTGCAAGATCAAGAAAAACAGAGCAGAAGATAAAGAGCATGGGATTTAATCACTTCACACACTCTTAATCTCTTGGAGTTAAAAATACAGTCGTGGGGGTTAGTGCAGTGATTTAAAGTTCAACCAGGAAATGCAGAAGTTCAACAGCTTCAACGTGAAACAGTGAAGCCGTGTTAATGTGTAAATGTTAAAGGACCATCAATGTTTAGCTGCATTAAAGTTCTGTCCTTTCTTTACTTTACTGTGTATCATGTTTGCCCCTGCATGTTACAGTTATTTTTTTTCTGGACTTCATTAAGTGCAAGTGTTGTTGGTGCATTGTGAGGCATGAATATTTGGGAAGTGTTTTATGCATTTGTTCATTTTTTCACAAAGAATGCTGCCTAACGCTGATACTGATCATCGGCTCGAAAGTCATAGCAAGATCCGGGGCAAAGCTCAGAATCTTGAATCACCCCATTACCCCACCACCCATCCATTCTTGTCCAATACACAAGAAAATAAACACCAACATAAACCCTTCATTGTTTATGTTATTAACACAACAGTATTTTTAATGGTTAGAAAAATCCAACAGCGCCATCTGATGTTGCAAACAATGAGTTACGTTGGCGAGGTGAGGTGTGAGTGCTGGTGCACAGCGAGTGCTGATGAACTGGAGGTTTATGTTACCGCAGCTTACAGCTGACACAGTTAGCCTACAGTCATTTTTTTTTTTTTTTTTTTACAAACATTGCCAAAGTCACTTCTGCTGTAATTTGTTTATTAATGTGTTGTTGTTCTTTTTATTATTATTATTGTTATTATTAATATTATTATTATTATTATTATTATTATTATGAACAACTTTCACACTTTCTTTTCAAACAGTTAATAAATTAATTAAAAATAATTAAAAATGATACACATCAACTTCAAAGGACAAATTATTCTTTTGTTTAAGCTGGGGTCAGAGCCAGCTGTGATAAAGCCACCTGGAACAGAGAGGGTTAAGGGTCTTGGTCAAGGGCCCCAACAGTGGCAGCTTGGCAGTCCTGGGGCTTGAAACCCCAGGCTTCTGATCAATAACCCAGAACATTTAACCATTAAGACACCACTGCCTACAGACAGCTCTTACCTGTTCAAATGACAGCACACAAAGTTTTAAAATGCTTAAATCCAAGAATAAAAAAAACAAGAATGAGAATTTGATCCAACAGAACAGGGATGGGTTTCTAGGTCCTGGGTTCAAACCTGCACTCAGTGACTGTCTGCGTGGGATTACACATATTGCTTTTATTCCAGGGCTTTAAACATACATGATCAAATCATGTTGGCTGTACAAAAACAAATGAAGTAAACTACATTTAAAACTGTGTAAATCAGTTTATTTACATGGAAACAAATTAAAAAGTTAAATAAAGTGTAAGTGAATTTATGTTGATGACATATTTCTCATTTGTGTGGAACTGATGTACACATTTGAAATGAAATGAACTTTTTTAATGTAGTTTCTGTAGCCTACTCCTTTTCGAGGGAGTACTTCTTTTTATTTTGGCCACGTGTAGTGGTTGACAGCTAAGTTACATTGGATTTCCTCTCCATATATTTGCTACTAACAGTTGCTCATCCACAGCCCATAGCTGAGAAACATTTCTCTTCTGATCTCCCACTTTGGTGAAAACAGCAAATATGCATGAAACTGAGATTTAGAAACATCAAAAAGACAGAGGGTCTTAGGGGAACACTGGAGAAGGGAAAACTTACACACACACACACACACACATATACACACACACACACACACATATATATATATATATATATATATATATATATATATATATATATATATCGAATAATAAACATTCCTCCTTAAAATGCCAATTTTAAAAAAAGGCAGGCACATACCCAAATGTATAAAAGCTAATTTGAAAACAAACAGGAAAGCCTATCTGTTCTATTTAGCATGAACAGAGATCAGTGGTGTGAAGAGATGAAATGAGGCTTGTGTTTAAATGCTAGTGATTTTTACCTCAGGTCATGAGACAGAGACTGAAGTGGGTGATGCTGATAATCAAAGTGAGAAGTCAGTAAAGTGTTGGTTTAGAGTTGGATTGCCTGTCAGCTCAGGATGATTACAGCAGAGATAATATAGAGTTAACATCAGAGTTATGAAGAACTCACATAATAATAAAGTATATTAGTATTATACATGAAAAGACTTCTGGATGGGTAGAGCTTGTGAGAAACCTGTGGTCCTAGTAGAAGTACTTCTGTGTTCTCCGAATTAGGTTGGACTAAATTATTCAAAATCCAGTGTCTTATGTCCATTACACATTCCTCAAGTTTACTGAAACATAAAGCTGTGTCACTGGCATAGCAGTGGAAGCTCTTAGCTTCAGACATGTTAATGCCTGTGTTGTCGTCCCCATCACCCCCTGCCACCCCGCCCATGGCCCCCTGCTGATGAATAAATTTTAGAGAGGCAGCAAGAAGGGTTTTAAAAAATAAGTTTTATTGGTCTGTTTGAGACCAAGAATTCTCTTCTTGTAAAAAATGCTAACACTATGGCTTATCTTCAAACATAAATTATGAAAGAAAATAAAAATGTACAAAGAATGTTAAAACCACAACTATAATGAAAATAAGACAAATATCTCATCATATAACAACATTAATATATAACACAACACTGACACAAACACAAACACACAGACACATTTCAATGTTTAAAGTGAAAACAGCAGTAAAATATTAACACCAGTCAATATGACTGAAGGTCAGTTCACAGGAATGTGCACAGGTTCAAACCCGCTGAATAACACACTCCTGTGAAAAACTTGAATTTTACATATCTATAGTTACAATTAGTTTTTTTTTTTGTATTTTTCTCTTGAAAAATGCCTTTAAATATTGCCATTCCTTTAAGTGGTTTAAAGTGGATTATCTGCTGTTTGGTCCATGAATTAATTTTTTTTGTAAACAATCTCAATAAGATGCCTCTGAAAATGAACTCTGGTCTTTCTGTAGCTTTCGGCGTTATTTCGCATTTGAATTCCTACAGAATCGTTCTGACACGCAGAACTGGGTGTCGGCTCAACAATGGAATCTGATTTTTTGGCTTTCTGCCTTGTAGCTTCTCTCAGATTCGTAAATTACTTTATTCATACAAATTTAACAAAAGACAGACAGGTCGTCTGACATTCTGAGCACCAAGAAATTCTTTAAGAAAGATCTTCTTACACAAGTGACGTCACCGTTACAGTCTACCAGCATCACCAGTGTTTAGCGAACAGGTGAAATCATCATCACTGTAGCTTTCAGAGAATAATATCGACCATGCCAGGTCTTCCAGAACATTCCCTGTTTCCTCTGATGCCTCTGTTTGGGAGGTGTAATGAAATACCTGCCGTTGAGGTTGGAACGGCCACAGTTACTGAACCACCAGCCACCTGAAAGGAGAAGAGAAATAAAGGTTAGAACTGAGCTCAGACCGTTTCTCTACAGTGGTGAAGAAGGATGTTACGGTCGTGTTGCTCACCAGAGAGATGTTTGGCGCAGTTGAAGTCATGTTTTTGGTCATTGTCTCTGTCGCGGGTTGAAAAGGGCAGACTGGATGACTCGGTGCTTAAAGAACTTTCCAGATTCCCAACAGGACTTTCCAGAATTTGGAGAGAATAATTCTTGTCTTCCCCATTCAGACGGAAACGGTACTGCACGCTTTGATGCTCGTCTCTCCAGTCAGACATTTGGATCTTCAGGATAAAATCTTCACCTTTAGTCATATGGTACATTTTCTCGAGTCCGAGCCAAAACTCACCTGCACATGAAATTAAAGATGATTTTAATATTGAGATTCTTTAACTGATATTAAAGTAAGTAAAGTCTCAGTTAATGCTAACGCTAAAGCTTCCTGTGTTCCCAGACCAGAAACTCACCATCAAGGTTTCCGAATCCGTTTTGATATTCATTCCACAGCTGATCGAAATCTACAGATCCATCATGGCGTCTCTGGATAACGGTCCAGCCACCGTCTACACACACACACACACACACACACACAAAAGTCAGTGAGAAATTTATTTGCTATGTTTATAGACATTTAATTTGTATTTACTTAGATTTTTATTCTCATTTTTTTCATTGCTACTAAAATTAACTGAGCAACAAAATGCAGTTTGGGCTTCATGCTGATTTACAGATTAGGTTTTTAAGTGCAACACCTCTGAAGTATTTATTTATTTATTTATTTTGTGTAATTGTCTGTATTCATACCAGTAGTCATTTCACAGTAGACGCGGAGTGGCAGCGAGTCTTGAGGCTGCAGAGTGTAAACTCCACTTGTTGTCTCTCCTCGCAGGAACACATCATGACAATTTGATGCTGTTGCTGCAAAATAACATTAAACACACATTTAACACAACAGTTCAGAAAAGGTGTGTGTTTGTGTGCACAAGAAACAGACAGCACTTGAACAAAAAAAAATATGTAAAGACCTTAAATGTGAGATTTCTATTTAGACCGGACAAATTAAGAGCTTTGTGTGTGCATATGTGTGCGCTATTGTTCCTTTGCAGCAATTTGAAGATTCCCATTTGGAAGCACTGAGTGTGTAAACATGACCTTTCCCCTAGTTCCCAAGCTGAATTCCCTCATCTGCTGTTCATTGCACACACACACAAAAAACACACACGCACACACACACACCCGTCATGCCTCTTTCACGTGCACAGCAGTGTGTGTGTGACGTCACAGCAAGTGAACAGCGAGTGCTGACATTTGAGATGCAGCCTCAAGGAGACACAGTGGAATAAGCAGGCCACTAAACACCACCAATAACACCAGAATCAAAACCATTAAATGCAACAAACGCTGTTTTTAAGTCACTGAACTGAAGTATTTTAATCTGATTCATAATTAAACACAGCTCCATTTACACACTTCATTTCACTCACATTTGCATAACTTCAGCTTTTTTTTTTACAAAGGTGTGTGTGTGTGTGTGTGTGTGTGTGTGTGTGTGTGTGTGTGTGTGTGTGTGTGTGTGTTTCTGACAGATCTAGGGGATAGGTCACACTGCTGGAGGTAGTGACTGCATTTTTCTTTGTGACGGAATAAAATCTCCTCAAAACAGCAGAAAGTCTGTACAAAGTTCACGAGCCAAAAATATTCGTCTGCGTTCCAACTGGATCCGAGCCAGATATCCGATCTAAACCTCAGCTTCGCTGTGGATCGGATCAACACGCCTCAACTTTCACCTATTTGGAAACTTTACAACTCATTTTATTTTATTAAATAATTCCATCTGAACTCCAAAGCATTTCATTATTTTATCAGGGCATTTAATAGATGTACTTTTACTGATTATTGTGCAGCACAAAGTATTGGCACCCCTCTACGCTGTACAACAGATATGAGTGGGTGGGTTTTATTCTTACTCTGTGTGTGTGTATACACTTTGATTACTGCACTTCATTAGTCACATGATTCAATTCTGTATAACTTTAATGAGTGTAACTGTAATAACATGTAACAAACACTTTCCCTGCAGATATACTATGTACTTAACTATAATAATAGTTATTTATTATCTGTGTGGTGTTAAACTCACTGGTTGTCATATCCTGCTGTTCAGTCCGAACTTCATCAGCACTCGGGTTCAGTCTCTCCTTTCTCATCTGGATCTGTAAACCACAAATAATTAACACGTAAACAGGATTGTGATATCACTGTGATGAATTAACTAAGTTTCAGTGAGAAATTATTTAACATAACTCACTTGATTCTGCAGCGCTCGAATACGAATGTTCTGCTTGTCCAGTTTTTCCTGCTGCTGTTTAATTCTTTCCACAAGTTCATCGATTCGCTGATTCTGTGCCTCCAGCAGTGACTAAAACCAAATCATAAAATATAAAACATAAAATGAACATGTGGAATGTGAGAGTTTATTGAATGCAGCTCAAAATAAATAATACAACTGAGTGACGAACACACACACACATTTAATATCAGTGAGAACATTAAAAACAGCTGCAGTGTGGCTCAGAACTGAAACTCTACACATTTCTAAATCAGCTTCACTGATGTGAGGTCTACAACAGGACAAAAGGTGGAGTAAAATTTCACTGTCCTTTTGTGAAAATGTTCCTGCACGTACAACACGCTTCTGCCAACACATACGCGCGTGATAACGCACGCACACACACACACACACACACACACACACACACACACACACACACACGTTGCAGGTGGACTGAAGTGTAATTTGACTATAATTACGTTTTATTTGAGTTTAATGTTCGGAGATAAACGTACCTGAATGGCGTGCGCGTCGCTGTGATTGCCGCTCGTGGGCGCGTGCCTGTCTGTCTGCACCATGTTGTCCACTTTTTCCTCCAAGTTACGGATCCTGTCGTGCGCGCGCTGTCTGTCCCTCAGCAGCTCTCCGGTTTTCTCCTGCAGGTCGGAGGACATGTTGAGGATCCGGTTCTCACGCTCCTCCAGACTCTGCGCTCGCGCTTTAAGAGCCTCGCTTTCCTCGTGCAGGCGTCGTGTCAGTGCCGCAAGCTCACTCACGCTGCTGTTAAACACTTGCAGTTTGACAGAAATGTCCCTCATCTGTCCCTTCGTTTTGTCCACGTGCTCTTTCAGACTCTGTCCGAGCTGCAGCAGGCCGTGCGCGAGCACGTTGACGTCATCCCAAGCAGCATATTGCACGCGCTTCTCTTTTCCTGCAGGAGCCTTTCTTTCGTACGGAGAACCAGAACCGGAACTCACGAGCACCGTGATGCACAACAGCTCCGACAGCTTCATCTTCATTTCGCTGTGTGCGTATTAGTACACTAGGACCTCACGCACTTAAAACTGTGTCTGTCTCGCGCAGTTCTCCTCTGTATTTATACTCGCTCGTGCTCAGTTCCTAGCCTCTGATTGGTCGGTTTTTCCAAGCGGGGTTTAACTCTTTCGGTACGCGTTGACGCAATAATGCAGCGGCTTACATGATCTGCATCTCACGAGATTTAAACACATAACACTATCGAAAAAATTATTAACAAAGAAAATACACACGCGCGCGCGTGTGTGTATGTGTCAGTTCAGACGAAGCGAGAGTGCCGTATGTGTGTGTGTGTGTCAGTTCAGACGAAGCGACAGTGCCGTGTGTGTGTGTGTGTGTGTGTGTGAGAACTGGGGGAAAGGTCACTAACAGGAAAGCAGCATAAAAGAAAAGGACTGTATCACCAGATAATGTTTTCCTTTGATCAGGTGTGTGTGCGTGTGCGCGTGTGTGTTTTATTTATTTACTTTGTGTTAAGAACAGATTGATGTGTGAGGTCACAATGAGAACTATGGAAAATGCCACAACCAAGCACAAATATAACACAGAATTTTAAAACAACAAATTTAATTACACTGTGCATTCCTATAATTAAAGTGATTTTTCTTCTGTAACTACAGCCATTTTCATAATTATGTAAAACAAAAAAGGAAGAAAGGAAAAACGCAAAGGAAATGTTTAAATTGTGTTGTTTTAGTTATTCAATGTGTTTCTTTTATTATATGGTTTATGTTTAATAACATCTCAGGAACAGGAAAATGGACAGTGTGGAGTGAACGGTGTGTGCATGAGCAGTGTGTTGCGTGTGGTGCGTGTCAGTGAGTGTTCAGGCTGAACAGCTGCATTTCAGCTCAGAGCACAGCGACCTTTCACCTACATTCTAACACACATCTGTGTGGCTCTGAAAAATCCGCATTTCTGGAAAATGACTCCGCTACAATGAAGCGTTACACGTACACCACAGGAACTGCATTTATTTAATTTATTTATAGTTATACATAAACAGGAATTACACACACCACATTTATGTCACAAGGCACCAATGAAACACTGAGTAAAATAAAACTACTCAAAATGTGAAAATCCATATGAGAAAATCTGTAAGGAAAAGTAATGGCATCCTAAGTAACATTACACATGGACATTGTCTACAGACAGAAAATAAATTTCAGTTCAGTGTAAAAAGACACATCATTCAATACACTTTAAAGGCCTCAGTAATAATTAAAACCTGAATAATTAAACACTGACTGTTGCATGGCCTGGAGTCCTGTTTCCCTGCCGTAATGACACACTCCGGTCACAATTTAATTCATGATATTGGATTCATTGTTCAACATTTTAATTCTATAGTTTGTGAAGATTGGGACTACTGGTGTACAAACAGTGCAAAATTAGTAGAATGCTGATATCACTCATTTCCACGATCCTCCATTTTACTGTTCTGAACTGTTTCTGTGAAAAGACAGTATGTAACTTCAGATGATGGACTTTCTAATAGCAGAATGTCAGGTTCTGTGGGAAACATCTATGTGGAGTAACATAACAGATAATCTGATGAGAAACCTGTAAAAAAGAAAGAACCTGTGGATCATGATTATCTCGGTAAGATAGCCGTTTGAGTTGAAATATATAAATAAGTATATAAATAAATACAGTAATGTATAAATATATAAATAAATATTTAATTAAAAGTCAATGTTCATTCTCTAGAATTGTGGCTTGAATCCATTGTAGCCATACACTACAAGAGGAGAGGTGTGGAGGTGAAACCAGTGAAAAAGTAGTTTGCTGGAGTTTTCTGCAAAAGAAAAGTAGATCAGGATTTATAAGGTGTAATTATTGGATTTATAAGGTGTAATTATTGGATTTATAAGGTGTAATTATCCCATATTATTACCATTATTTTAATCAGTTTCAGTGCAACTGTCATGAAGTTACATAAAAGTATTTTATAGCATTGTTATTAATATGGAAAGATAGTTTGGAGTTTAACTTTAGTTTGAATAGTACCAAGCTCATTCAAGAAAGCAAGGGTTATTCCCATCCTGAAGAAACCCTCTCTAGATCCTTCTGACATCAGCAACTACAGAC
>JAKKZN010000022.1:33596-38596 GCA_033441825.1 Pangasius elongatus
ACCTCCTCCTGCCCGTCTGAAGTCTACAAGGACCTCATCCTGCCCGCCTGAAGTCTACAAGGACCTCCTCCTGCCCGTCTGAAGTCTACAAGGACCTCATCCTGCCCGCCTGAAGTCTACAAGGACCTCCTCCTGCCCGCCTGAAGTCTACAAGGACCTCCTCCTGCCCGTCTGAAGTCTACAAGGACCTCATCCTGCCCACCTGAAGTCTACAAGGACCTCATCCTGCCCACCTGAATTCTACAAGGACCTTCTCCTGCCCTCCTGAAGTCTACAAGCTCCTCCTCCTGCCCTCCTGAAGTCTACAAGCTCCTCCTTCGCTATGACCTGCTGAGGAAGTCACTTCAGCTATTTTTTAGGGAGTGGGTATTCCTGCTGAACAACCTGCTCTGTTACACACTCTATTACACACTCCCATTGTCATGCTGCAGCAGGGAGGAGGTGATACACACTTTCAAGTCATTAGGGATAGTGGACAAGTGTGAGTTGAAACAGTACCATGGTGTTCAACAGAAATGTGTGCATGGAGTCTATGGGAAAAATATGTCTGTGTGTTTGTGTGTGTGTGTGAGAGAGAGAGAGAGAGAGAGATCAAGCTGATGATGATGTACAGTGATGTGTTTATCACAGTAGCAAACATACACACGTCATGGAACACACGCATGCCAAGTCACGACGTGTGTATGTGTGCACGCACTCAACATGCCTATAACACTCACTGTACTGCATGTCAGAGCTACATGCATGGAGGCAGACAAATAGAGCAAGACAGTAAGACAAATACAGGGAGATGACTGGATAACAGAAAGAGATATAGTGAGAGGAAAAATAGAGAGAGAGAGAATGAGAGAGAGAGAGAATGCTTCACTACCTTACCTTATATTCAGGGTCTGTTTGCAGGATGCAGCTACAGCAAAGCAGACGCATCCACTCAGACCATCTCTGTCTGTCGCTCTGTCTCTCTCACTCTGTGTCTGTCTGTATCTATTTCTCTGTATCTGTCTCTCTCTCTGGCTTTCTCTCGCTCACCGCCTCAGCAGGCTGGAAACCCACGGTCCGTACCAAATAAGGAAGGATGAGAGGGGGGATCCTCTCTCCTGAATTGGTAGATCAGTAGGTGTGTGTGTGTGTGTGTGTGTGTGTGTGTGTGTGTGTGTGTGTGTGTGTGTCCTCATGTCCCCTTCGAGTCTGAGAAAGATGAGCTCTAACCAACAGCCCCTGTGTGTGTGTAAATGGTACAGTCTCAAGCAGTTTGAGGAAGCAGAGAAAAGCAATTGTAGCGTCTGCAGCAGGAACAGCATGCAAGTGTACACACACACACACACACACACACACACACACACACACACACACACTACTGATCTCCCACCAGTCCCCCTCATGCTGTGTAGTTTCAGTGAAATGCAATCCTTAGGGGCAGAGGAGCATCATCAGATCTCACAGACTCACACAAACACGCACACACTGCAGCAATTACAAAAACAGTTATGGAAAACGCTGCTGCTCAATTAAAGCGCCATAATGCACATTTTTCCCTGACATCATCCTCCATTTTTACATTGTTCATTTTGTAACATTCTGCACTGGAGAGAATATCAGCCGTCCTGTGAGGTCTGAGGTTGGAGTTACATTTATGAGATCTCAGTTGCCTCCTCTGTGCATTTTAAACTCCTTCATGCTCTCAACACATGGACATTGCGTTGTCTTTACGTCACAGCTCAGTGTTTCAGCACGTCAAATCCAGTCATTACAAAACAATGATTTGTTTCATGCCCATGTTGATGTTGAATAATGTTGTTGAACCTGATTGTGCCTAATTAAGTGTTTAAATATTTTTATATACGGTTTTTTTCATCTCTTTGTTTTTACATTACCATGTATTATATTTAGAGGTGTGAATAATTTTACCAAATATGTTTTTGAGGTAACATGTTATGATTTTAAAATGTTATGAAGTGATTTTCTTTAGAGATGTTATGAGCAGTTTTTTTGTTCAGCTGTATGAAAATTGTGTGAGATGTTTAAATAAATAAATTATTAAGAATAAATTCAGCAGATCAGAATGTATTACTAGATATTGCACACTATTCTCCAGTGAAGGAAAAAGGGGGCAGGGATACACTTAACACACACACACACACACACACACACACACACACACACAGAGAGAGAGAGAGAGAGAGAGAGAGAGAGAGAGTATCCCACTTCCTACAGCTCATCAGATCATATACTCTAATAGATCATTTCCCGTCTCCGCCTCTCTCCGTCTCTCTGTCTCTCTCTCTCTCAGTGATGTTCTCTCTTTGGTCATGTTTCAGTTACATCTCTCACACATTACACCATCAGGGTCATCCCTCTGTCTGTCTCTCTCTCAGTCTGTCTCTCTTTGTGTCTCAGTTCAGTTCAGTTGTGCTTTATTGGCATGTTATAAATCACATTGTTGAAAAAGCAAATAGTGATACACTAATAGCAAACAACAAGAAAAAAAACTGACAAGTAAACATCTGAAAGTATTGTGTATATTGTGTATTGAGGGTGTGTTCAGGACACTCAGTGTCTCACTGTTCTTCAGGCTGTACAGCGAAGGCTGCAGTGTCCTTCCCCTAAGATTAATTTTAATTTCTCTTCTAATTTCTGGTAATTTGCAGATATTTGGTATTTTTCACAGTGGAAGTGGAGTGCAGCTCTGCGTTTCTCTTTCTCTCTCTCTTTGTCTATATCTGTCTCTCTTTTCTCTCTCTCTGTCTCTCAGTTATATCTCTGTCTCTCTTTCCAGTGGACACCAGATCCCCTGTGAGACGTTAGGTGTTGAATTTTTATCCTCCCAGAGAGCTCAGTCACCGGCTGCGTTACAAACTGCTTTCTAGCCAACTAAACACCTGTTTTACTGTTTAGAAAGGAGTATTGGCTAGACAGTTTCATGTTTAGCTGTACCAATGATGCCATTCACTCCCATTGTGCATTTTTGAAGCCTTTTTTGGGTCGAAATGGGAGTCACCATCTTGCAAAAACTGGAGCCAGCAGATCAAGTACAAGTGGTTTTATTGTCATTTCAACCATAGACAGCTGGTACACAGTGAACCGAAATAACATTCCTCCAGGATCATGGTGCTACATAAAAACAACACAGAGCTACTACATGAGACTACATAGGAATAAATAAGACTACAAAAACATTCACACGACTACATAAAGTGCACAAGTTCAAACAGATAGACGGACAGTGGGTCCGCCTCTCATCCGCCCATATTAGCGTGGGCGTGCAATTTAAGATGGCGCATCAGCTAACTCAAAATGGCGAGTACAGCATTACTAATTACTATATAAACTGCAAAACTGTATTCATATCATTTTCACAGTTTTATTGATTTTATTGTTGTCAGGAAAAGATTTTATTTGCTAGCTAGCTAATATTACCCATAATTTTAATCAAAGTAATGTAAGTATACATAGGTAACATAAGGTACTGACTGAAAATATAAACAGTAGTCAACATTTACACTCAACATAACCTATTTTTTTTATTAGAAAAAATCGCTGCTCTTCATGATGTTCATCGCTTTGATCCCTGCAGTGACTTACACATCTGCATGCAGAAGGGCTCTTTTATACTCCTTTAATTCTGTCGGTGCAGTTCATTTAAAAAGGAGCAAATGGCTAATCATAACAAGATATTCAGAGTGTTCGCTAAGGGCATAGCTCTGTGCTTTGGTTTGTGCTGATACTTCGTTCACTCACGTTGGTTTGCTATTTATAATATCAGTACAACGAGCTAGCTTAAACATCTTAATGAGCAACACGGCTTCTGTCAGTCTCAGTGAAGGAGGCGGGGCCTCTGTACCCGTCAGTCTCAGTAAAGGAGGCGGGGCCTCTGTACCCGTCAGTCTCAGTGAAGGAGGCGGGGCCTCTGTACCCGTCAGTCTCAGTGAAGGAGGCGTGGCCTCTGTAGCCGTCAGTCTCAGTGAAGGAGGCGGGGCCTCTGTACCCGTCAGTCTCAGTGAAATATGAATCCTTGTGTCAAAGGACCTTTAGAAACACAGTTAATTAACACATATAACACACACATAGACAAACACAGAGCTGATTAACGCCCTCAGATTAATCACACACACACACACACACACACACACACACACACACACAAAGCTCGGTTGTGACTGAAGGCATTTACTGTGTCTGATGTAGACTGTTACAGAACGGAAAGTATTTGAGAGGGTTCACAAAAATAAAACCACACAGACACACACACACACACACACAAATACCATAAAAGGATAAAAGAGCAATGCTGGGATTTTTACATTTTTCCAGACTCATGTGCCCTCTGAGAGAGAATGAGTATTAAAACTAAAAAGTAGGCAACCTAAAGTCCCTGCTGTGTGACTGGATCTGATTTGGGAAGAAGCCAACATTCTGACACACACACACACACGCACACACACACACACACACACACACACACACACACACTGAACACTTGCAGATCTCAGAGACACTCTGTTCTGAACAGGAAGTGGCTCTTTTCCGTTTTGGATTCTTCACATTTTTCTCTGCTGGATCACACACACATACACACACACACACACACACACACACACACACACACACACACACACACACACTGATCTTTCCACTTACCTCATCAAAACCTCCATCCTCTTTCTTTAAAGCTTTAAGGGAAAAAGAAGTGAAAGAGTGATCAGTTACACACTAACACACTGCTGACCAATGCACAAACACAGTGTGTGTGTGTGTGTGTGTGTGGTATAACAGCATCATGGGAAAGAGTTTGGACCTCTGACTATAAAAGGGCACAGCTGGATAAAGCTCTGAGTGTGTGTGTGTGTGTGTGTGTGTGTGTGTGTGTGTGTGTGTGTGTGTGTGTGTGTGTGCGGTAACATTAATTAAGTTACAGACAAATTTAGGAATATATACATAAATATGAAAATCACTGTATTGACAAATCACTATAATATAGAAGGGGGGTGTAGGGTGGAGAG
>JAKKZN010000022.1:43596-52107 GCA_033441825.1 Pangasius elongatus
AACAAACTGACTGCAGACCGTTACTGATCTGTTTCCTGTTAGCTAATATTAGCTAAACTAGTCCGTTCTGAGTTAATTTGCGAGTAATATAATATAATATAATATAATATAATATAATATAATATAATGTATTTACAGATGCGATGAGTTTAAAGTACTTACGCTGACTAACAGGAGCAGGTGAAGGGTTAGCGTTAGCATTAGCGGCCTGAATAAACACCACATAAGCCAACACACCGCATAGTGAGGATATAAATCCAGTAAAGTTTAAAAACTTTAGATTAATTTTAGTCTTTTTCATGGTTTCGGTTCTGCTTTAGCTGTTTAAGCGGAGCGACGCGTTCAGACACTGCAACGCACAAAAACACAACAACATGGCGGACACCGCACACACTTCAAAATAAAGGTCTCATAACGCAGCTTCAACATAAAATCAGTGTTGATCAGCATGTGAGGCGCTGGGTCAGAAATTTCATTTTAAAAACTGTCGTAACAATAATAAACTGTATGTTATGTTAGATAAAGTGTATTAAAATTTCTGTATATAAATACACATTTTCTTTTACCAGTTGCTTAAAGACATTTCTAGAAAAAGTATCTCTCCACTCACACACTGTAACACATTTTACAAAACCATACACACATGTTGCAAATCTTCCTATATAACTGTAGTGTAGCATACTGTGGTGTGGTGTAGTGTTGTGTAGAGTAGAGTAGAGTTGTGTAGTTTAGTGTATGATGCTGTGGTGTGGTGTAGTGTCATGTAGACTAGAGTAGAGTTGTGTTGTGTAGTGTACTGTACTGTGGTGTGGTGTAGAGTTGTGTAATGTAATGTAGAGTGGTATAGTGTAGTGTACAGTGGTAGAGTTGTGTAGTGTACAGTAGAGTTGTGTAGTGTAGTGTAGAGTTGTGTAATGTAGAGTGGTATAGTGTAGTGTAGAGAGAACTTGTGTAGACTTTGCCATGTTTATTATCACTGAGCTCCAAAAAAATCAACTCAAGACAAGATGCTGATTCACACACTCACATGAGCCCTTACACAATGCACACACATATGCGCGCACACACACACACACACACATACACACACACATATGCACGCACACACACACACTCACACACACACTCACACACACACACACACACCCTTAGCAAAATAGCCTTAAGTGTCTGTATGAGTTTAAATGTGATTTTAATAAATACTTTTATTTCATCTTACGTGTGTTTGTGAGTGTGTGTGTGTGTGTGTGTGTGTGTGTGTGTGTGTGTGTGTGTGTGTGTGTGTGTGTGTGTGTGTGACTGTGTGTGAGTGTGTGTGTGTCTAAGTGATTCAGGGTTCCTCTTTGAACCTAGTCAGAGAGGATAATGTTCCATTACTGATAAGACACACACACGCACACGCACACACACACGCGCACACACACACATACACGCACAGGCAACTCACTACAGTATGATTTTCATCACGACTTCTGTGTTCGGTAAGAGTGTGTTTTTTGTCTTTATGATTAAGATCTGACCTTTGTCCTGTTTTTAAATGAATATAAAACACACACACACCACACACACACACACACACACACACACACACACACACACACGCACACACACACACGCTACCTCAGGAAAAGTGTGTTATGTAGCTGATTAGTTTATAAAGCAGGGTCAATTGTATTGAAGAAGGAAATTAGATAATATAGAGACGTGTGTGTGTGTGTGTGTGTGTGTGTGTGTGTGTGTGTGTGTGTGTGTGTGTGTGTGTGTGTGGTGGAGGCTTTGGAGACTGCAGTAGTTTGGTGATTATGGTTCCACAGACCACATGCCAGCACTGCCTCATTATTATTATTATTATTATTATTTGGCAGTGCAGTGGCTAGCATTGCCGCCTCACAGCTCCAGGGTCCTGAGTTTGACCCTGAGTTAAGTTTACTGTCTGACTGGAGTTTTGCCCATTCGCATGGGTTTCCTCTGGGTTCTTCAGTTTCCTCCCATTGTCCAAACGCATGTAGGCTAAGCTAAACTGTCCCCTAAGTGTGAGTGAGTGTGTGAATGGTGTCCTGCAATGGACTGGCATACCATTCTGGGTGAATTATTCCCCCTTTATCGCCTTTTTATTCCTGTGCTAGGCTCCAGATCCGCCGCGGTCCTGACCAGGATAAAGCACACACACACACACACACACACACACACACACAAAGCTTAAATTATGCACTTCCCCTGTGTGAGCTTTACAGATCTGCTGATGTGCATTTCTGTTTCCCATCTCATGTGTGTGTGTGTGTGTGTGTGTGTGTGTGTGTGTGTGTGTGTGTGTGTGTGTATACGCACACACGCATCTCCAGTGTGTTTGTGTTGGAGTGTGAGGGCGGGGTTAGTGCCCACCACCCCAGACCGTGTGTTTGCCGTGCAGGGCTCGTGCGTTCTGATCTCCTGCTCATTCCCGTCTGTGAACGGTTCTGGTGTGGGTGTGGCCGTCCGACTGAGGTACCGCTCCTCCCCCCTGTGGACCCGCCGTCTTACAGCCTTCAGCAGCGACCGGGCAGACCAAGCAGAGAGCAAATTCAGAGGGCGTGTTACCCTGAGCGGAGATCTGAGTGCGGGAAACTGCTCCCTCACCATCAGTGACGTCAGCACTGGTGACACGGACACGTATGAGCTCGAGTTGAAGGACCGTCGAGGGTCATGGGGTGGAGCCAAGCACATCCACGTTGTTGTCACACGTGAGCCGAATTCATTACCTCTCTCACGTGACGGTCATGCTTGTCTGGTCCTCTGCCTTTTCTCTATCTATTAGATTTTGGAGGTCACAGCATTAGTCATATCACAGCAGTGCCATCACATTAGCACCACATCAGCTTAACCATGCCAGTGACAAAAATCTTTAAAACTGGAGCATGAAGATCTCTCTGGTAGAAAAAAAAAGTTTCTGTAAGCAACAAAAAAAAGTATATTTTGTTACATCACACTTAATATTTAATTAAATATTTTAGGCTTTTCTGGCCGCAGTGTTACTTACAGCTGCTTTAATCTCAGGCCTGTCCTTTTAATGTTATCCTGATGTACTCTTTCAGAGAGACATTCCTGTCCACTGTGTGGTTCACACTTCTTGTGTCTCCCCTGCAGGTGTCCCCGAGCAGCCGGTGTTGAGTGTCCCTCCTCTGGTGGTGTTGGGGCAGACGGTGTTCCTGAACTGCTCGGTGAGGATCAACTGCCCCTTGTCACCCCCCCGCCTGCTCTGGGTTTGGGAGAGGGGGGGTGTGGAGGGGGCAGGAGAGGACAGAGGGACAGAGAGAATGCAGACTGAGGGTGAGACGTTCTCACTCATCTCATCTCTGTCCTTCACACCATCTGAGCTGGTGAAGCCACGGATCAGATGTGACGCCCATCACCATGGTAACAGAAAGAGCAGTAGCATCGCCGACATGAACATCCACTGTAAGTGTACACATCTCTTACAGCCTGCATGCTAGCTGCTAAAATGCTAAACATTAACCATGCATGTGTGTGTGTGTGTGTGTGTGTGTGTGTGTGTGTGTCTTCAGTCCCCCCCATGGACGTGTCAGTGGAGGTCTACACAGTGCAGGTGAGGGAGGGGGGCAGTGTTCAACTGATGTGTGTGTGTAAAGCTGATCCCCCTGTCATTGGGTACCAGTGGTCTTACACACACTCGAGCAGCGTGTTGCCCCTCCCCCATCACACACACTCCATCCGCTTACACAACGTCACACGACACACACGTGTGCAGTGCACTGCCCACAACACCCTGGGACACACAACATCTCCGCCCACTCACCTCAATGTGCAGTGTAAGTGTAACGCAACACATTACACACGCACACACATAAAACACATTACACACATACATACAACACATTACACACACACACACACACACACACACACACACACACATAAAACACATTACACACATACACACACATACATACAACACATTACACACACACACACACACACACAAATACAACACATTACACATGTGCACACACACACATACCACACATTACACACACACAAAACACACATATACATACATACTGGAATTATTCTAAATACGTTTTAGCTTTAATGCAAACACTAATGTGTGTGTGTGTGTGTGTGTGTGTGTGTGTGTTTGATGCAGATGCCCCTATGATTGTGCGGAATGCATCTGTGTGTGTGTGGAACGCTCAGGTGCAGGAGTGTGTTTGTGTGGTGGATTCAAACCCACATCCCCTCATCACCTGGAGTGTAAATGGCAGCGTCCCCCCCCTCAGTTTCAACACCACGTCCTCACACACACACCACACACTGCAGGAGACGCTGCGGGGACACACACACACCCCACTGCACACCACCTGCTATGCCTTCAACCGTCTTGGCAACGATACACACACACTGTGGCTTCAGAGAGGGGAAGGTATGGTGTGTGTGCGTGTGTGTGTGTGTGTGTGTGTGTGTGTGTGTGTGTGTGTGTGTGTGTGCGCGCGTACGCGTGTGTGTGTAATGTGTGGTATGTGTGTGTGTGTAATCAATCTTAACTTCATTTGTCCCTGAATGCAAAAGATAAAAGTTCCTCTGATCTTCACGCAGGTGAAACATTCAGGTCGCGTCCCGAATTCTCAGTTTTACACCTTCACATATTCAAAGCACTAGTGCAGGTCCCTAAAGAGGCGGGACTTTGGAAGTAGCTGTGCTGAGGCTGCTGCTACGACTGCTAAAATAATAGCCTAATAATAAACTGATAAATAATAAGGAAATAGGCTAAATAAACTTTGAGTTGAGTATTTTGAGTAGTTTTGAGTTTGTATTTCAGAGATACTATTCCTCCTTTATCACAGCGATTTGTCAATGGTTACAATTTTTATTTATTAAATAATGACACATTACACTTTTAAACTGTGCATTGTTATATTTAGACTAATGTTACAGAACATGTGCGAGACTCAAGTCTTCAGGACAGAGGACTTTACACTTCTCTGCAGTTTCTCAGTAACATGACAAGCTGCTTTTTTTCGCCTTATTAACTTCAAGAGAGGGAAAAAAATGTGACAACAGGAATTAACTCCCACGTCAGAAAACTGACTGACTGTTACAAATCTCTGATACTGGAGACTCCTTCCATAAATGTTAAATAAACGTCTCCTTAAAGAAAACCTCACCACATCACCAATTATTTAAAAATTTTTTGTCATATAACAGCACATTTTTATCGCGTTTATTATTAATTTTAGATTATATGGAGCGTCTGCCGTACAAGTCCCTGTGAATGAGCCGTTACAGGAACGGTAACTTATTAGGCAAGTGCATTAATATAAACCTGTCATTTATGTTATAGTCATAAATATTCCAATCTGTGCTGCTAGGGAACATTAATCAACACCTTCTGATTCTAAAATTCAACCATGCTGTGGTATAATTATTTTATTCAGTTGAACAGAAACAGAAAGCGTATTTGACTATCACGGGTTATGCTGCTTAAAGTGTAACACGCTTCCCGAATCCCTGGTGTGAGGAGGAGCAGGGCTGAAGTAATGCAGAGAGTACTGTGTATATAATATGCATATTGTGTGTGTATGTGTGTATGTGTGGTGTGTGTGTGTGTGTAGATAGTCTCGTGCAGCTTCTGATCTTGGTGGGATTCAGTGTTTTGCTCCTCATCCTCCTCTTCATCACAGTCCCTCTCTTTGTGTGTTTGTGCCGTCGCAGGACTGGAAGGTGAGACTCACATCATACACAATCATTTCCGGGCGGTATAGTGAGTATTAAAGGGGCGGTATAGTGAGTATTAAAGGGGCGGTATAGTGAGTATTAAAGGGACGGTATAGTGAGTATTAAAGGGGCGGTATAGTGAGTATTAAAGGGACGGTATAGTGAGTATTAAAGGGACGGTATAGTGAGTATTAAAGGGGCGGTATAGTGAGTATTAAAGGGACGGTATAGTGAGTATTAAAGGGACGGTATAGTGAGTATTAAAGGGGCGGTATAGTGAGTATTAAAGGGGCGGTATAGTGAGTATTAAAGGGGTGGTATAGTGAGTATTAAAGAGGTGGTATAGTGAGTATTAAAGGGGTGGTATAGTGAGTATTAAAGGGGCGGTATAGTGAGTATTAAAGGGGTGGTATAGTGAGTATTAAAGGGATGGTATAGTGAGTATTAAAGGGGCGGTATAGTGAGTATTAAAGGGACGGTATAGCGAGTATTAAAGGGGCGGTATAGCGAGTATTAAAGGGACGGTATAGCGAGTATTAAAGGGGCGGTATAGTGAGTATTAAAGGGACAGTATAGTGGAAAGGTATTACTGCAGTAATTATTACCTTTGCCCTGTGCTCAGGAGGAGGCGGGGGATGGGCTGTGCCTCTGGTGTGTACCCCAGCGCTGTGAGTGTGTATCAGGAGCGCACACCTCTGTACATCAACTGTTCTGAGGTCACACACATCTACACCAACGGGAGCTACCAACTCATCTACCAGAACTGTACGCCCTGTTTCATCCGTACAACACAGGTACACACACACACACACACACATATACATATACACACACACACACACCCTGTTTCATCCGTACAACACAGGTATACACACACACACACATGTACATATACATATACACACACACACAGACACCCTGTTTCATCTGTACAACACAGGTACATACACACACAGACAAAAAAAAAAGTGGAGCAGCTTCTGTGTGAATGTGTGTGTGTGCTGCTCCCCTTTTGTCTGTGTGTGTGTATATCTATGTGTTTGTGTGTGTATATGTGTATATGTGTGTGTGCGTATATGTGTGTGTATGTGTTGTGTTATTAACACTCCCTCTTGTTGCTCAGACTCATAAGAGACAGAGGAGAGGAGCCAGACGAGAGAGACGAGAGAGAGACAGACAGATTCCTGGAGAACAGATGGAGAGAGAGAGACAGATGGAGAGAGAGAGACAGATGGAGAGAGAGAGACAGCTATCTATCACCGCTGACTCAGACTCGGCCATCTACGTGGAAGTGATCTGAATCAAATCTGCTTCTGTCCTGATTTTAAACCCACTTCCCCTAACCACTCTGATATGTACATCGTCTAAAGTACACAAGTGTACATTTGCAGATGAACAAGGGGACTCACCCAAGGGGACTCACCCAAGGGGAAGTGGACAAGGGGAAGTGTTAAAAATAGGACTGAAATGACGTTAAATATGGGTGTTATTAATGCGTACTAATCCACCCCAACACTAACCCCACTGTTATAAAAGCTTTATAACTCATTAGCTCATTATTAAACACAATATAACATGCATTAGCATTTATTATATTTTTCTAATATATTTGAAATTTTGGTCCTTATGAAAGTAAAACCGTCACAACACTGATAACGAGGCGTCATTTCTCAACATCCTGTTTCCTGTAACAGTGCCATGTGAGATAAAAAAAAAACGCACAAACACATCTATCTATCTATCTATCTATCTATTTGTCTGTCTGTCTGTCTGTCTATCTATTTGTCTGTCTCATTTATTTTTACTTATTTTTCTGTCTCATGTCTGATGTGGGGTTCGGGGGGGTACTGTGTGTGTGTGTGTGTGTGTGTGTGTGTGTGTGTGTGTGTGTGTGAGAGAGAGAGAGAGAGAGAGAGAGAGAGACAAAGGAAGGAGACCATCAGGGAAACCTCCATCTGTCAACACATTCTGTAACCTCATTGTAAACTAATTTATAACCTCATTATTAAAATCTGTAATCTTTAATAAACAGAAGAGACCTGGACACTCACTTTAACCTGAAATCAGAGGATTATTACTGCTGCACAGTTTAAACTCAATAAAACACAGTAAACCTGATACAGTAATGTTGTTATGTTCTGCACCAGGAACAGATCAGATTTCCTGTAAATAAAACTTCCTGTATAGGTGTAATCCTGTGCGCGACTGCAAAATTAAACGTTTTTTACTCTAATATAGCGGAAATCATGCGTCCGAATTATCTCGTGCTGACCGCTAGAGAGCGGCAAAGACGCCGACAAACCGGAAGTACGTCATAACCGTAAAAGAAGAACGAATCTGTTTACGCGGTCTATTTTTTCCAACCCACATTCAGTCCCGCCCACCTTGCTGGGATTGGCCAATAGGTCACATTTCTTAGTAGCCCGTCAACTGGATAGCGAGGCTTTCAGCTACTAGCCAATCGTAGCTCAGGAGGGCGGGGCTTGTCGAAATACGGTTGGGGAAGAAAATAAACTGCAGCGGTTTCCCTGTGTTAGCGGAGTAAAAGGCTGTTTTTAAATGTAGATAATTTATTTGCAGGTTTTCTGACTTCGGTACATTTTGGGGAATCGGTGCTCTTGTATGTACACAGATATTTAATTTAAATATAAATTAATTACTTTATTATGATGAACTGTATTGTTAACCAGCGAGAAAAGAAACTCATTCAGGCTAACAAGCTAACAGGCTAACTATAGACACACACACACACACACACACACACACACATATATATATATATATATATATATATATATATAT
>JAKKZN010000022.1:56448-67100 GCA_033441825.1 Pangasius elongatus
GCAACCGCAGCCCCAAAGCCACTACAGCAACCGCAGCCCCAAAGCCACTACAGCAACCGCAGCCCCAAGCCATTACAGTACGGCTCCCCATGAGATCCCCAAGCTACTGTATCTCCACAGCGCCCTCCCTCTCACACACTCCCTCTCTCTCCCCCTCACTCTGTCCCTCTCCCTCTCTCCCTCTCACTCTCTCCCCCTTCACTCTCTCCCTCTCACTCTCTCCCTCTCGCCCCCCTCACTCTCTCACTCTCTCCCTCACTCTCTCCCTCTCTTCCCCTCTCACACACTCCCTCTCGCTCTCCCTCTCTCACACTCCCTCTCTCACTCCCCCTCTCACTCTCTCCCTCTCTTCCCCTCTCATACACTCCCTCTCTCAATCTCATTTCCTCACTCTACATCTATCCTCTTCTCAGTCCCTCTCAACAAAATCCAAAAATCCTGGAGTTATGATATTGTCATAGAAACATCTCAAATATGACTTTCTGTGTCACACTGTGTGTGTGTGTGTGTGTGTGTGTGTGTGTTTCAGAAGAGTCCTGCAAAGAGAACCAGCACCTCCACGAAATCTGTGAAAGAGGAGAGGAACGATGGATCAGTGGATGAGCGAGGTGAGGCTTGCACACATATACAGTGTATTTCAGTCAGACAGTAAAACACACACACACACACACACACCAGTTTAGTGTGGGAATTGGACAGTAATGAATGTGAAAGCGGTTCACTGTGAACACAGAGTGAAATTGAACACTGATGCAGTGAACAAGACTCAGGTTAATTCGGGGAAATGATCAGGAGGCTGATGTGTGAACAGAACTGATACACTACAGGGACAGAGAATGAGGTAACGATGAGTGTTTGTGGTGTTGCATAAACACCTGGCACAGTGACGAGACAACGTGAGGAAGCCCAAAGTCAGTGAGGAAGAAGAGAAGGTTAAATGGTACGGTCCGGGACACGGTGTGAGTGACACAGAGCCCAAACATCTCCAATGCGAGGGTGTGGAGTGACAGACAGAGATGCTACTGTTTTGTGTGCAGGATTAACAGGTTATTAACAGACTATTAACAGGTTATTAACAGACTATTAACAGACTATTAACAGGTTATTAACAGATTATTAACAGACTATTAACAGGTTATTAGCAGATTATTAACAGGTTATTAGCATATTATTAACAGGTTATTAACAGGTTATTAACAGACTATTAACAGGTTATTAGCAGATTATTAACAGGTTATTAGCAGATTATTAACAGACTATTAACAGGTTATTAACAGGTTGTTGACAGACTATTAATCCTGCACACAACAATGAGTGTAAATTCTAACACCCATATCTGCTGTGTTCTAATCAGCTTCATCTCCACTACTCCCTACTGTTCCAAGGCACTTATACACTTATCCCTGCTCCCTACACTGTAGAATTATTAGCACCATGTAGTTCCCTGTTCACTATAAAAGACTATGGGAATAGTAAACAGGGTGTGGTTTAGGACACAGCCAGGGAACATGTGCAGTAACATTTATTCATACTGTTGTGTGTCGTGCTGCAGTTGTTTTATTAACACTGGTGTGTGTGTGTGTGTGTGTGTGTGTGTGTGTGTGTGTGTGTGCGTGCGCGCGCGCACACACGTATGTGTATGTACACTGCATAGAGGAAGAGCATGATGATGATGATGGATCGGGCATGGACACTGAAGATGAGCTGAGAAGGTAAACAGGTTTTGTTTATGAGCCATGAAGTTTTACTGTAATAAGCTCTAAGACAGGGATATTGGTGACTGCATGCAGTGGTGTGTGTGTGTGTGTGTGTGTGTGTGTGTTAGAGTGGAGAAGAGGAAAGTGGAGAAGGGAGGACAGGAGGACAGAGGACAGGAGATGGAGGATGACCCATACGGGGGCTCTACAGATGAGAACACAGATGCCGAAGAAGAGGAAGACAAACCCATACCGGAGCTACCGGGTGTGTGTGTGTGTGTGTGTGTGTGTGTGTGTGTGTGTAAAGAGAGAATTAAGAAGGAACATGTATGGTTTAGTGAGATGTGAATAGTAACTCCAACTAACCCCCCACAGACTTTCTGACAGGGAAGCGTTTTTATCTTTATGGGAAATTTCCAGAGGATCAGAGACGCCTGCTGCAGCGTTACATCATCGCCTTTAACGGGTGAGACAGAAACACACGAAGGATTGTTATACAACCTCTGGCAAAAATTATGGAATCACCACTCTTAGAGGATGTTCACCCAGCCTTTTTACTTCATAACAAACAAAAAATCACAGATATGACACAAAAAAGGCTTTGCTCAATAGCTTAAAAAAAAGCTGGGTGAACTTCCTCTAAGTGTGGTGATTCCATAATCTTTGCCAGGGGTTGTAATAACACATTAATAAATCATCCTCGTCATCAACCACCACTAATCATACTGAATTAATGAGTTTCATTAAACATCTGAGTGCATGTGTGTGTGTGTGTGCGCGCCAGTGCTGTGGAGGACTACATGAATGAGAAGGTCCAGTTTGTGATCACCAGTCAGGGATGGGACGACACCTTCGAGGACGTGAGTGCAAATATATAAATATGCACTGATGAGCCGAAACCTTATGAGCACTCACTGGTTAAGCGAATAATGTTGATTGTCTTGTAATGACGGTGCATGTGAAGGTCTTGGGTATATTAGACAGTAAACGAGCAGTCGATGTGTTGGATGCAGGAGGAATGGGCAGGTGTGTCGACCTGACAAGGCTTGTGGGGCGAGTCTGGGTCAGCAGAGATGAGTACCTACTGACAGTGGTGTTGGGTGCACAAGCCTCATCGACATGCGAGGGCAGCGAAGGCTGTCCCGTCTAAAAGGGCTGCTGTGGCACAAGTCCCAAAAAATGATTCTTACGGGAGGATTGTGTCACAGCACACTGCATCACGCCCTACTGCGTATGGGGCTGCGTAGCTTCAGCTCGTCACATGCCACGTGCCTAAACATCATCGTGGCCCAGCTGCACCCCTTCATCACTGCTTCCCCGACAGCAGTGGCCTCTTTCACAGGGTCATGCGTCCTGCCACACTGCGCACACTGTTCAGGAATGGTTTGAGGAACATGACGAAGAGTTCAGGGTGCTGCCCGACCTCCAAATTCCCCAGATCTCAATCCGACCAATGTCTTGGTGCCAGATACCACAGAGTTCCTTCAGCGGTGTTGGAGGGCCAGAGAACCAACAGCATACTCAGCACGTGGTCATAATGTTTTGGCTCATCAGTGCATGTAACAAGTGTGTGTGTGTGTGTGTGTGTGTGTGTGTATATATATATATATATATATATATATATCCATATTACAGACAGACAGAGATAAAGATGCAAAAGGGAAAAAATATAGATGATTTAGCAATCTCTCTATCTCTCTCTCAGGCTCTGATGGAGAATGAGAATCTGAGTTTTGTGAAGCCCACATGGATTTTCGCCATTAATGATCGGCAGAAGATGTTACCCTATCAGCCCTACACTGTGGTGCCCTAAACACACAGCCGTACACTGTACTGAGGGGGGAAGAGAATGATTATTAGGAGCATTATATCCTACACCATAGTGCCCTTATGTTCCTTCTTCACTCACACACACACACACACACGTTCTGACTCCATCATCATCTTGCGTTTTGTGTTTTATTAGAATGTAAAATGGTCAGCTTGCTCGGCCTCGTCTCAAACCCACTCCTGTTCCCTCCTCTTCATCTTCATCATGGTGTGATTTGTGTCATGTTTCTACAGTACAGGTGTGTGTGTGTGTGTGTGTGTGTGTGTGTGTGTGTGTGTACCTACCTGTGTTGTACAGATGAAACACAGGTGTACACACACACTTCATCACAAGCACATCTGTGTACCTGTGTTGTATGGATGAAACAGGGTGTGTGTGTGTGTGTGTGTGTGTGTGTGTGTGTGTGTGTGTGTGTGTGTGTGTGAGTGAGAGAGAGAGAGAGAGAGAGAGATTAAAAATAGATCTGTTTTTTTTTATCTGTGTCTCTGAACCAGTCCAGACTTCAGTTTGTTTACTGTTTGTGTTTATTAGATTGAAATCTTGAGTGTGTTTGTGTTTGATGTGTTACTGATTCTGTTTAGTTTCTAATGAAAGACTTTAGAGTGTATTTCTCCTGATATAATAAAGTTATTTTCATTACACATGCACTGTGTTTACATTCATGTATTAATAAAACGGATTAGTTTCATTATTATATTATACATATTATTATATCTGTATTAATGTTCACAGCTCAGTCCTGTGTTAGGAAATTAAATGAAATTTTTATTTCTTGATTACTAAAGGTCTTGTGAGATTCTCTTCTTTAAATGAAAAGACGTGTGTGTGTGTGAGAGAGAGAGAGAGATTGTAGCACGCGCTCCCGTACTGAGCGGTAATTCCAAATCGTGCGCGCGGGAATGAAACGGAACTGACACCAAGCTCGCGAGTCATTTTTACTTCCGGCACCGGGCTGTGCTACACCAAAAACGGAGTCAACCCCATCATCTACACCACCTTCAACTTCGAGTTCCACAAAGCCTTCATCAAGGTGAACACTCCAGACCTGCTCCTTTACCTAAGAACAAAATATTCACAAAAGGCTTTCAACAACAACAACAGAAAAACCCCAAACACTTAAACACTGAGACTGTGTCTGAGTCCCGAACACTAACTGGAAGGCTGTTCCATCACTGTGGTGCTGAGAAGAAAGAAAGTGATCCCAGTGATATTATCTACATGAGATTCAAAAGAAAGACTGGAGTCGATAATCACAGAGGTCTTTTACTGTTGCAGATGATGAAACAGAAAGCGTACTTCTAGCTACATGTGGTCCTAGTACAAGTACTTCCGTTTAATCCTGAACATCAAGATCTTTTCTCATCCACTCTGTGTTTACACACTATAACACATTATAACACACTATAACACATTATAACACCCTATAGCATGCTGTAACACACTACAAGGTCTTACAATCAATAATCCTGTGGGAAACAGGAGACAGGAAACTTACGCACACAGATAATGAGTTTATGCTTCACACATTCATTAGTGTTGATTATGATTATGTATCATGTTGAGGTGATGACCTTTGACCCATCCAAGCATGTAGAAGATCTTCACATCCACACACTCTGACCCACATTCATGAATATTTCAGTGTGTGAAGCACAGCTCTCTGTTACACATACACACAGGACATAGAGACAGATAGGGTGAAGCGAGGGGGGATGGAAGGATGACAGAGGCAGTGCATTCTATAGAGAGAGAGAGAGAGAGAGAGAGAGAGAGAGAACTGAATAAGTTTGAAGAAAGAGTAAAGTGTGATTACCTGGGAGTGAGACAGCTGTCTGGTTTTATTCATCTTTAAATTGGCCATTTTGTCTTCAAGCTGTCTTTCAGAGGATTTTATAAACACTGACAGATTCAACTGGGAATCTTCTGAGAAGAACACACACACACACACACACACACACACACGGTGAAGAGCTCTTCGTGATGCTGCAGGTAAACTCACTCTGAATTCAATTCAAACTCATTTCCAGTTTCTATTTCATTTTTCAGCCTGTGTCCTCGCTGCTCTCCTCAGTTAATCACTGAAAATCATCACAACTTCATTATATATTATATATATTTAAGAACAGATCCAAGAAACTTTTTTATTCTTTTGTGGAGACAGACACGCTGCACCTGAATAATTCAGTATTTGTCTGTGTACAAGACATTTATTTTAAAGTGTGTTTCTGTGACTCTGAGCTTACTGAAGTGTAAATGAATAATTTAATGTTGTCTCTGTGAGCAGTCAGTTGTCTCACCCTGTGTGTGGGTTGCATTTACACACACAGACACATACACACATATGTAATTTCTGTCTGCAGTATTTGTACCCAAGTGCCATATATTTCTGTCACAGAATCCTAATCATATCAGTAACATGTATAACTCTCGGTTCAGTTTCATTTTGTATTTTACTTCACTCTGAATCACTCACACACTCACACACACACACTCTCTAACTCTGATCTGTCTTACATCCACTCAACGTGGCCTTGAGCTGAAATCTTCGAGTATTTAGTGATTGTAAACAGAATAAAAAATAAATAATCACAAACGTACCGTGAAAGCTGTACATGTGTAAAACCGTCAACATTTATGAATGAAATTCAAATGAAATTAGAAGTTGCAAATGAATTTTATCTTAGTTAACAGACAACAGACAAAGGTTCTCACAGGATGGCTAAAAGCAACAGCAGGGACTCATTAATAACCATGGCAACCGAGTAACAAAACAGGAAGCACGTATCATATTAGGTTATACATACGGATTATGTTGGGTCAATAGGGACAGAATTAACACAAGCGCCACACAAATTTATTAATCTAATTATCCACAAATTAATCACTGTGTGTATGTCTGATTAATTTAGACCGAAAAATAATTCCACATAAAATATATTAATGTTAATTTAAAGGCTCAAGGTGTGTTTTTACAGAAATGAAAATCTGTGTGTATATTATAAAAGTCTATTTAATTAGAAATTATTAAAAAGAAATAATTACATTTAGATTAACATTAAAACCACATTAATATTAATATTAAAATTAAAGGGTGATGCTGTAGGAGTTTTAATATTTAAATCTGTAGCTACAAATATAATTGTTTTATCTTTATATTGTTACTGAATGTTGTTGAACATTAATGCATATAAATTATTTCTTCCTTCAGATTGAAGCTCTGCCCCCAAAGCCAGCCCCGCCTTCAAATTTAACTGTATCTGTACTTACAGCTCCGCCTCCACCAACAGACCTGACTCCGCCCATATTCCCCTCTTCTCTTACAATTCCTCCTTCACTAACAGCCTCAGATTTGGCTCCACCCACAGCCCAGCCTTTAACGCTGCCTCAGCTCATAGCCCTGCCTCCAGACACAGATTTGTCTCCTTCCACAACCCCCCCTCTACTCACTGCTCCACCTCCACAAAGAGCCCCACCCCGAGCCTCAACACATCCACGGGCTCTAACAATACCCTCTGCTCTGTCAATAAACCCCACCTCCCAGAATTCCTTTGCCACAACGCCACTGCCCCTCCCACTTCCTCCAGGAGGCCACCCCCTCATTCTCAACCCCACTCCCATCCTCACTCCTCCATCCTCCTCCACTGCTCAGTCTGCTTTAGAAAAACAACCTACACTTCAGCAACACTTGTCTGGTGAATGCCTCCATCCTCAGCAAATGATCTTTGACCTGAGCCCTAACTTTGACCTTCACCTTGACCTTGACCCCCCAGTGGGTGGCACTGATCTGTGTAAAGGAGCTACTGATGAAGAATCAGGTACTTTCCCTTATCACCTTCCCTGAGTACACAAACAAACAAACATCAATAACTAGATAACTAACTAAATGACTATATAAGTAGATAGATAGATAGATAGATAGATAGATAGATAGACAAATAAATTAGAGTATATCCATAATTCTGGTGTTTTCCTGTCCAGCTGTGTGTGTGTTCAGACTATGGCCTGCGTGTCCATCTCGCCTGACATTAATTTCAACTCTGATTCCATTCTTCATCATCGTCATTACCATCATCGTCACAGGTAAACACTTGGAAGAAAATTATAATCACACTCTCAATTCCAGACAAATGTCCACATTGAATATACTGTCTGGTGTATTAGCATTAAAGTCACAGCGTCTTGACTGTATGTTATAGATAATATAAATGTAATTATTTACATTTACACATAAGCAAAAAAATTCATGACCTTTGTGTATAAAATGTTCATGATTGTAGAAGTGTAAGATAACTGTAGAAGTGCACTAAAGAGGAGTAATGATTCGGGACAGAGCTGACATTTGGTCTTTCTCTCCTTGTTAGTGAGGTTTGTGTCTTTCCCACCAAAAATGAGAGACAACAGCGCCTCCTGTGACATGAAGTGGAACTGCAGCATGACGTCAGTGCCGTTATATACACCTAAACTTCCTGTCAATCAAACAATAAACACTTCCTCAGGTAGTGTACACTTCATTGTCATCACTACATCACAATTTACATAACAAGAGAGGGTAATAAACAATGTGTGTGTGTGTGTGTGTGTGTTTGTGTCTGTGTGTGTGTGTGTGTGTGTGTGTGTGTGTGTGTGTGTGTGTCGTCTCAGACTGCACTGGTCCAGCAGGGGTCTTGGAACGGATTGTGGGCGGGACTGTGGCTCGGCAGGATCAGTGGGCGTGGCAGGCCAGTCTGCAGTGGAGGGGTCAGCACGTGTGTGGGGGGGCGATAATCACCCCAAACTGGGTCATAACCGCTGCCCACTGCTTCATTGAGTAACACACACACACACACACATTTTACATTTACATTTATGGTATTTGGCAGATTCCCTTATCCAGAGTGACTGGAAAAAAAAAAAAAGTCAAACATACACATACACATATGTCTCACTCCCACAATGCACTGCTGTCTCTGTCTCTGAGGTATGGCCTGACGCTGGAAGCTGATTGGCAGGTGGTGGTCAATACACTCGCCGTGTCTGACGTGTCACACGGTCAGCGCTACAACACATTGCGCATACACACACACCCCAAATATTCAAAACAAACCAACGACTATGACCTCGGCCTGCTGCTCACACACACTGCCATGAGGATGGGGGGTGAGCAGTGTGTGTGTGTGTGTGTGTGTATATGTTTAACACTGTGGAGTGTTATGATGAGCATGCTGTCATTGGCTCAGCATTTTGACTGTTTATGTGTGTGTGTGTGTGTGTGTGTGTGTGTGTGTGTGTGTGTGTGTGTAGACAGTGTGCACCCTGTGTGTTTGCCGATTGTTCCTCAGTCATTCCCCATTGGCTCGTCCTGCTGGGTGACCGGGTGGGGCTTCACACACGAAGGAGGTACAAACACTACACACTGTACGCTACACTCTATACACTGTACGCTACGCAGTACACCCTGTACACTGTACACTACACACTGTACACTGTACACTACACCCTGTACAATACACACTATACACTGTACACTGTACACTACACCCTGTACAATACACACTATACACTGTACACTGTACACTGTACACTACACCCTGTACAATACACACTATACACTGTACACTGCACACTATACACTACAGCCTGTACACTACACACTGTACACTACACTCTGTACACTGTACACTGCACACTATACACTACAGCCTGTACACTACACACTACACACTGTACACTACACACTACAGATTATACACTACACACTGCACATTACACACTGTACACTACACACCATACACTACACTCTACACACTGTACACTATACACTGCACACTACACACTACACTTTATATACTGTGTGTGCTCATGTGTGTGTGTGTGTGTGTGTGTGTGTGCGTATGTGTGTGTGCGCGTGTGTGCGCATGTGTGTGTGTGTGTGTGTGTGTTTGTGTGTATATGCAGGCTCGGTGTCAGCTCAGCTCAGACAGGCGCAGGTTCACATTATTGATCAGACAGTGTGCTCTGGTTCCTCAGTCTACGGTTCCTACATCACTCCCAGAATGCTTTGTGCCGGGGACATGGAGGGTGGAGTTGATGCCTGCCAGGTAATCAGGCCCTCTGACACCCTTGCCCACTACCCCTTGACTGAGTGCCCTTCACCATGTTTGGTATTTTATTATCTCTCTTAGAGTGAAGTTTGCTAGATGAATGATGTACACGCCGTAGACATTATTACATTAGAGTGTGTGCATATGTGTGTGTGTGTGTGTGTGTGTGTGTGTGTGTGTGTGTGTGATTGTGTGCATGCAGGGGGACAGCGGGGGCCCCCTGGTATGTGAGACAGCTGATGGGGATTGGCGGCTGGCAGGTGTGGTCAGCTGGGGTGACGGATGTGGACGACCGAATAAACCTGGAGTTTACACACGAGTGACATCACTTCTGCAGTGGATTAAACAACTCACACAGGTACACACACACATACACAGGTATATACACAGACACACACATTTATTCCAATGAAACATGCTGATTAATATTCCTGGTGTTTCAGGATGGAGATGTGAGCGGATCAGAGCTCGCTCACACTGACAGCACTACGGCGCCGTATTCCTCTCTATAACAGAGGAAGTGTTGTATTAGTGTGTTATAAAGGTGCAATCAGCTTTAATGTGTATGTGAAGTGGAACAGCAGGAATGTCATGTCCTGAACGCTGGCACAGCCAAATCATATTTTGATATTGTTTATATTTTCTGTTACTTAGAATAATTAACTATTTGCCACAGGGCCTGATTAATATTAATACTCTGATTAATAACAGAACCTTTCTGAGATACTGCAGGTGTGTTTATTAATAACTCCATTATTATATTATTACTGCAGCTTTGCATTAACCCTCCTGTTGTGTTCGTTTTGGCTAACACTCATAGTGTTCCCGGTCACTTTTGACCAGGATAATTTTATTCCATTATAAATCCACAATAATACATATATTATCACCTAATGTTGTATTACATCTTTTTATCAACTTCAGCTCTTGGAGAACATTACAAGTTTTGAACTTGTATTTGCTGTGAATGTCCTGCAGGCCTCATTTACCTGAGCTCATACCACTCGTTTTTCTTGTTTTTCTTTTTTATTTGGATATTATTTT
>JAKKZN010000022.1:79155-81655 GCA_033441825.1 Pangasius elongatus
GTGCGTGTCTCTGTTTTTTGGTGTGTGTGTGTGTGTGTGATGCTGATTTTCGGTGTGTGTGTGTGTGTGTGTGTGTGTGTGTGTGTGTGTGTGTGTGTGTGTGTGAAGCTGATTATTGGTGTGTGTGAAGCTGATTATTGGTGTGTGTGTGTGTGTGTGTGTGTGTGTGTGTCTGTGTGTGAAGCTGATTATTGGTGTGTGTGTGTTTGTGTGTGCGTGAAGCTGATTATTGGTGTGTGTGTGTGTGTGAAGCTGATTATCTGTGTCTGTGTGTGTGTCTGTGTGTGTGTGTGTGTGTGTGTGAAGCTGATTATTGGTGTGTGTGTGTGTGTGTGTGTCTGTGTGTGAAGCTGATTATTAGTGTGTGTGTGTGTGTGTGTGTGTGTGTGTGTGTGTGTGTGTCTGTGCGTGAAGCTGATTATTGGTGTTTGTGTGTGTGAAGCTGATTATCGGTGTGTGTGTGTGTGTGTGTGTGTGTGTGTGTGTGTGTGAAGCTGATTATTGGTGTGTGTAGCTGATTATGTGTGTGTGTGTGTGTGTGTGTGTATAGCTGATTATGGGTGTGTGTGTATAGCTGATTATCTGTTTGTGTGTGTGTGTGTGTGTGTGTGTGTATAGCTGATTATCTGTGTGTGTGTTTGTGTGTGTGTGTATAGCTGATTATCGGTGTGTTTGTATATCTGATTATCTGTGTGTTTGTGTGTGTGTGTATAGCTGATTATCGGTGTGTTTGTATATCTGATTATCTGTGTGTGTGTGTGTGTATAGCTGATTATCTGTGTGTGTGTGTGTATAGCTGATTATCTGTGTGTGTGTGTGTGCGTGTAGCTGATTATCGGTGTGTGTGTGTGTGTGTGTGTGTATAGCTGATTATTGGTGTGTGTGTAGCTGATTATCGGTGTGTGTGTGTGCAGCTGATTATCGGTGTGTGTTTGTGTAGCTGATTATCGGTGTGTATTTGTGTAGCTGATTATCGGTGTGTGTTTGTGTAGCTGATTATCACTGTGCATCATGAGGCTAATTATAATAATTACCTGAAACAGGCTTCATTATTAACGTTGATACAAACTGGATTATTCTGCTCAGTGTGTGTGAGAGAAGGGAGGAGTCACAGTTGCCAATCAATCTAACCAATAAGACTCATTTTCCTGATATTCCAGTTTTACAAACCGATAAAACACACACGCACGCACACACGCACACACACACGCACACACATGCACATGTCTGACTAACAATAGTGTATTTATTCCATTATGTCATTATTTCAAAACATTTGCTGTGAAGTTGATGTTGATCTGAAGATTATATCAGTGTGTAACTGAGCGTAACATCAAAACTCTCATACGCTCACATCGGACCTGTGTGTGTGTGTGTGTGTGTGTGTGTGTGTGTGTGTGTGTGTGTGTGTTGGTGATTACAGGGCACAGGGCAGAGCGACACACACATTCCTGAGGGGTGAGACAGTTGGAGAGGTGACGGGTTCAGCAGGTCCGGGGAGCTTGTTATTGTTTTTGTAAATGTCGGTGAACATGTTGAGTCGATTTCTCACACGTTCACGAGTTCAGCATTACTTCTGCTATTACAGCTTAATGACGCTTAATAACACCGATTCTATCATTCAGGTACAGTTCTGACCTCAGAATAGCGTAATACCTCATTACTGCTGAGTACCCAGTCACACTGCAGTTCCCGCCCCCAGTCACCTGTAACCAATCAGACTGCAGTTCCCGCCCCCAGTCACCTGTAACCAATCACACTGCAGTTCCTGCCCCCAATCACCTGTAACCAATCACACTGCAGTTCCTGCCCCCAATCACCTGTACCCAATCACACTGCAGTTCCCGCCCCCAATCACCTGTAACCAATCAGACTGCAGTTCCCGCCCCCAATCGCCTGTAACCAATCAGACTGCAGTTCCCGCCCCCAGTCGCCTGTAACCAATCAGACTGCAGTTCCCGCCCCCAATCACCTGTAACCAATCAGACTGCAGATCCCGGCCCCAGTCACCTGTAACCAATCACACTGCAGTTCCTGCACCCCAATCACCTGTACCCAATCACACTGCAGTTCCCGCCCCAGTCACCTGTAACCAATCACACTGCAGTTCCCGCCCCAGTCACCTGTAACCAATCACACTGCAGTTCCCGCCCCAATCACCTGTACCCAATCACACTGCAGTGCCCGCCCCCAGTCACCTGTAACCAATCAGACTGCAATTCCCGCCCCAATCCCCTGTAACCAATCACACTGCAGTTCCTGCCCCAATCCCCTGTAACCAATCACACTGCAGTTCCTGCCCCAATCCCCTGTAACCAATCACACTGCAGTTCCCGCCCCAGTCACCTGTAACCAATCAGACTGCAGTTCCCACCCCCACTCACCTGTACCCAATCACACTGCAGTTCCCGCCGCAGTCACCTGTAACCAATCACGCTGCAGTTCCCGCCCCCAATCACCTGTAACCAATCACGCTGCAGTTCCCGCCCCCAGTCACCTG
>JAKKZN010000022.1:84155-104942 GCA_033441825.1 Pangasius elongatus
TCCCTCCCAAACCATCGAGCCCAACTCTGACCCCTAACCCATCTGTCCTCTGTTCTTCTAGACAAAATGGACACACAGAAGAGCCAATGGGAGCAGGGGAGGACTCCGCCTTGGCTCACCCGGCGAGCCGATGGCAGGAGCTCCGCCTCCTCGGGGGCGGAGTCAGACTCAGAGGGCAGCAGCACTGAAAGTGAGAGGATGAGTACCGATATGCATCCTGTCACCTGTCCAAGAACAAGGGGCGGAGCTGTTCTTCATCCTCCTCATCCTCAGTCTCTGACCAGACGAAAGGGCGTCGACTCCAAGGCTCTGACCACACAGCGGCGGATCACGGAGCTCGATCAGCAGAAGGAGGAGCTAAAGATAGAGGTGAGAGGACAGCACAGTGTGTAGTGACATCAGCTAACGTTTAATTACAGTTAACGTTGATGTAAAGTGTTTATCTGAAGCTGTTCAGTGTGTCAGTTGTGTTTCATTCCACATTTCTCTACATCAATGTTAGTGACCAAGTGTGTGTGTGTTTGTGTGTGTGTAGCTGCAGTTGGAGATTGCACTGTTAGAGGGTGAGCTGCAGACAGAGAGAGAGCGACTGCGCAAACACACGGCACAGCTGCAGACGCTGCAGGAGTCCAGCCAGAAACCGACGCTCAGCAGCACACAGCAGGTGAAAACACACACACACACACACACACACACACAAAAGCACATACACACAAAAATGAACACACATGAACATTTACTTCCTGAAGTTAAAAAAAAAAAAAAAAAAGCAGAGAAAAAGGCAGAGTTGTAAACAGATCCACTCGATTTCAGTGTGTTCTAAACATTTCACAGTTCCATACAGCAGAGAGCCATTAGTTCTAAAAGCTCCGCCCACAAACTTGTATACCTGAATGTGTATGTTTTCTGAGAGTAATGAAAAGTCTTGTGAACACAGCCTTAATATGTGTGTGTGTGTGTGTGTCTGTGTGTGTGTGTGTGTGTGTGTTACAGGAGCGAGTAAAGCTGGAGAAGGAGAGGTTGAGGGTGGAGGAAATGAAGATGAGATGGACAGAGAGAGAAAAACTCCTCGCTCAGACAGACGGACAGAAAGACACAGATACACTGCTACAGATACAACATGTACACACTCTCACACTCTCACACTCACACACACTCACAGTCACTCTCACAACATCACACCCACACTCATACACTCACACTCTCACACACTAACACACTCACTCACACTCTCACACTCACACCATCACACTCTCACACTTTATGTTCTGTTGTTTAATTTTATTTTTGTAAATTTATTACAGTTGCTGTAGCTTTTCCTCAACAGTGTTTCTGTACATGACCTTTAAATCCACTTCTTCTAAATTAAATTATGATTTAAAACATAAAGTATTCTCTGTATTAGTAGTAAACTTGTGTGCATGTGTGTGTGTGTTTAGGAGAAGGACGCGTTGGACAGCGCAGTCAGAGCATTTGAGGACTGGGAGTTTCGTGTCCTTGAGATGGAAAGTGGCATGGAGGAGGAGAAGATGGATGGAGAGACAGAGAGAGAAATCAGCCGAGAACAACATGCCATCAACACAGCACAGGTCAGAGAGAGAGAGAGAGAGAGAGAGAGAGAGAGAGAGACAGGTTACAGAGGTAAGAGAGAGAGAGATAGGTCAGGGAGAGAGAGAGAGGCAGACAGAGAGCGGGAGAGAGTGAGACAGAGAGAGAGTGAGAGAAAGAGAGAGAGACAGGTCAGGGAGGGAGTGAGACAGAGAGAGAGTGAGAGAAAGAGAGAGAGACAGGTCAGGGAGAGAGTGAGACAGAGAGAGAGCGAGAGAAAGAGAGAGAGACAGGTCAGGGCGAGAGTGAAAGAGAGAGAGACAGGTCAGGGAGAGAGTGAGACAGAGAGAGAGCGAGAGAAAGAGAGAGAGACAGGTCAGGGCGAGAGTGAAAGAGAGAGAGACAGGTCAGGGAGAGAGTGAGACAGAGAGAGAGCGAGAGAAAGAGAGAGAGACAGGTCAGGGAGAGAGTGAGACAGGTAGTTGTTGATTCAGCTGTTTTTGATATTATGCGTTTGACAGTTTCATCTCTCGCCTCATTCAACTCTGTGTGAGTGTGTGTTCTACATCATCACTATATCATGTTAAACAGGTGTGTGTGTGTGTGTGTGTGTGTGTGTGTGTGTGTGTGTGTGTGTGTGTGTGCGTATGTGTGTGTCTGTGCGTATGTGTGTGTCTGTGCGTATGTGTGTGCGTGTGTGTCTGTGCGTATGTGTGTGTGTGTGTGTGTGTGTCTGTGCGTATGTGTGTAGGAGCGTGTGAGACAGTTGGAACAGCAGCTGAAGGAGATGGAGAGAGAAAAGGAAAGAGAGATGAGTTCCTTGAGAGAAGAGAAGAGAGAACTCCTGCATCAAACACACCGGGTACAAACACCACACACACTGCACACACACAATGTGAAATATTTCACAACAGGTGAAATATTCAGTAACGTATCATTATAAAGTGTTAAAAATATATTAATAAAATGATAAGTGATGAAGTTAAGAATAAAATGAACAGCAGGAGAGGAAACAGTTAATGTTCACTGTGAACTGCTCATGAGTGTGTGAGTCAGAGAGAGAGGGAGAGAGAAGGAAAGAGAGAGAGAGAGAGGGTGTGTTAGAGATAGAAGGAGAGGGAAAGAGAGGGAGCATGTGAGAGACGTGAGGACGGAGAAAGAAGGAGGAAGAGCGAGAGAAAAAAGAAAAGGCAAAAGGGGGAGAAAGAAAAAAGGATATGGATTGTGTATTTGGAGTGATAGAGAGATAGAGGGAGGGAGCGATAGAGGGAGTGATAGACAGGAGCAGGAAACAGAGAGAGACAGCGTTTAAGTCATTAGTGTGTCTGCGGCGCTGCTCTATCCTGAGGTATGTCCCCATTCATCTATCTCTCTCTCTCTGTCCCTCTCTCTATCTCATTCTCTCTCTCTCTCTCTCTGTCCCTCTCTTTCTCTCTCTGTTTCTTTCTCTCTCTCTGTCCCTCTCTCTATCTCATTCTCTCTCTCTCTCTCTCTGTCCCTCTCTTTCTCTCTCTGTTTCTTTCTCTCTCTGTTTCTTTCTCTCTCTCTCTCTCTCTCTCTCTCTGTATATATATATATCAGTCTATCAGATATTTAATATAGTTGAGTTTTTTTGTGGGAATATAAAATCAGATTGGGTTTTTCTGCTTTTAGTTTTATAGAATTAGATGTAGTGTCTGTTATATTGTATAGAATTGTATAGAGTTAGCTTTAGAGTTGAGTATAATTTAACATTTGTTGTGTGATTGTTAGTGTATAAAACCGTAAGGCTGTATTGAGTATTAGTTGGTTGGAATTAGAGTTGTGTAGGAATGTAAAGAGTTGTGTAGAGGTTTGTGTAGAATTCTAAATGAAGTTGATGTTTTATAGAGTTTTATAGTATTAATATTAGAGTTTTGTAACATTCTCATAAATCTATTGATATTTTCCTTTGCTTAGATTTTGAAAGAGAACAAGTCTGTCGCTGATTGGTGCAACATCACTGGCTCCGCCTCCAGCATGTCATCATTGACACCGCTGACCAACCACAAAGCAGCGCAGGTACAAAGATTTATTTACAACCAAACTTCAGAGATAAACTCCATGCTAAATACTAAAAATATCCCATAATGCACTGTGGCTGCTAATCTCACACGCTAACAAAGCACGTGATCTATAAATGTTAGCACTCTACACTCGCGCTGTGTTTGGGACACGACTGTAACGTGTGTAATGTCTCTGTGACCTTCAGGATGTGTCGAGTTCAGCACGGAGACGGAGCTCACACCGAAAAGTCACGGAGCGGCCGATGTCCGTTCAGGGTGAGGCGAGAGCCGGGAGCACAACTACATCCACATACTATGTACATTTACATTTATGGCATTTGGCAGATGCCCTTATCCAGAGCGACTTACATTTTATCTTATTTATACAACTGAGCAGTTGAGGGTTAAGGGACTTGCTCAAGGGCCCAGCAGTGGCAGCTTGGCGGTGCTGGGGATCGAACTCACAACCTTCCGATCAGTAGCCCAACGTCCTAACCACTGAGCTACCACTGCCCTAGAGTTTGTGTGTAGAGTTATATCAGTACTGTCGAGTCGCATCACAAAATCAATTAAGATTTCAAAACTTAAAGTTAGATTTTAAACTATTTTTATATTTTAAATGTCTATTTAAATTATAACAGAAATAAAATAATTATAGTATATTATTAATGTGAATATATAATGTTAATAAATGTATGTACCTGTATATGTTTATTTACTGTTCATTCAGAATAACTGCCATTAGCCTGTTAGCCGTCAAGGCACTGTAGAAAAAACACTAGTTAACGTTAGCAAACAATCGTCACAGGAGAATTCTGGTGTCTGAGTGTGTGTAGAGCGTGTGTGTGTGTGTAGAGCGTGTGTGTGTGGAGGGGTGTGGATTGTGGGTGTGTCTCAATTAAAGTCTGAATCACTCGTCATGAGCAAATAGTGTTTGTGAACAAGGTCACCCAGGTGTTCCACTGAGACCTGTGTGTGTGTGCGTGTGTGTGTGTATATATGTGTGTGTGTGTGTGTGTGTGTGTGTGCGTGTGTTTCAGGACTGATGAGGAATCCTAACACTCCTCCTCTTCCTCACGCCAGACACAGACTCAGTAATGGAAATTCTAATGCGAACGGTTTCCTCACACCAACTAACAGCCCATGCAGCTCCCGTGCAGCCAGGTGAGTCACACACCGAGCACACCTGAGTGTTAGCATGTGTATCATGTGCTGACCTGTGTCTGTGTGTGTGTGTGTGTGGGGGGGGGGGGTTGTATGTGTGTGTGTGTGTGTGTCTCTGTGTGTGTGAGACAGCCCAAGTCTGCGTCTGGTCGACCTCGTGGAGATCGAAAGGAAACTAAGGGAAGCTAAAGCAGAGAGAGAACGGCTGCTGAAGGAGAGGGTACAAACACACACACACACACACACACACACACACACACACACACACATACACATATATACACACACATATGCACATATACACACACACACACATATACACACACACATACACACTAAACACACACACACATACACACACAGAGCATACTATCAGCATGGTATATTTAGTGTGTTAGGTGTTAGTGTGTAGGGGTTAGTGTGTTAGGCATTAGTGTGTGGGGTTGGGGTGTAGGGGTTAGGGTGTGGGGTTAGGGTGTAGGGGTTAGTGTGTGGGGTTGGGGGGTTGGGGTGTAGGGGTTAGTGTGTTAGGCATTAGTGTGTAGGGGTTAGTGTGTGGGGTTAGGGTGTAGGGGTTAGTGTGTTAGGCGTTAGTGTGTAGGGGTTAGGGTGTGGGGTTGGGGGGTTGGGGTGTGGGGTTGAGGTGTAGGGGTGTGGGGTTGAGGTGTAGGGGTTAGGGTGTAGGGGTTAGGGTGTAGGGGTTGAGGTGTAGGGGTTAGGGTGTAGGGGTTAGGGTGTATTGGTTGAGGTGTGGGGGTTAGGGTGTAGGGGTTAGTGTGTAGGGGTTGGGGTGTGGGGTTAGTGTGTAGGGGTTAGTGTGTAGGGGTTAGGGTCTAGGGATTGGGGTGTGGGGTTAGTGTGTAGGGATTAGTGTGTAGGGGTTGAGGTGTATGGGGTTAGTGTGTAGGGGTTGAGGTGTAGGGGTTAGTATGTAGGGGTTAGTGTGTAGGGGTTAGTGTGTAGGGGTTGGGGTGTAGGGGTTGAGGTGTAGGGGTTAGTGTGTAGGGGTTAGTGTGTAGGGGTTAGTGTGTGTTAATCTGTCTGTCTCTCATTGCAGGAGGAGAGGAGACATATCGCTGAAGACAGACAGAACGACGACCCAAACACACACACACACCTGAACACACAACACACACACCTGAACACATCTGCACGTACACACACACACCCACACACACAGCCACACACAAACACACACTCAGAGGAGGAGCCTAAAGAGAGCCACGCCCAGCACTCGCCTGAGGTATGTGTGTGCACACGTGTGTGTTTTCATTTTTATACTCTTATCATTTCTTCTTCTTTCCCTTCTTTCAGTTTTGCCCTTAAATGCTCTTTTTAGGACCCTGCAGTGCGAGCTGAGGAAAAGAATATATTTTCTTTTCCTGTTTCATTTTCTACATGCATCCTTCCTTCCTTCTCTCCTTTCTCCTTTCTTTAAATCCCTCGCTCCTCACGTCCCTCCTTCATCATGTCCTTTATTTCCTCTTTCCTTCTTTACATTTCTTTCCTTTACTTCATTTACTCCTGTTTTCCTTTAACCCCTGCCTCACTGTGTTGTACATTGTGGTGTGTGATGATGGGCGTGTCCTCCAGCAGCACGGCGTCCCTCTGTTCCTAACGGTGAACTTTGACCTTCGGGCTCACGTGGAGAGTCTGGGTCACGGTGTTGCGGGGTGTCTGGGCGTTCGGCTGTCGCCACGGCGATGTTGCGGTTTCCTGACGAAGCGAGGCGGCCGGGTGAAGACATGGAGGAGGAGATGGTTCCTCTTTGACATGGACCATCGCAGACTGGCGTATTACACCGGTGAGGAACATCACGAAGCTCAACACACCCCCGTTTATAACACGCCCTCGTGCACTTCCCCTTACATCTCCACTACGAAGTGTGTATCAGTGCAGCCTACTGAGTCACTCTCTCTCAGTGTCAGAGTGAACACACGCAGTGAGCATTAATAACTGAAATTACACACATCCTTATCCACTTAATCCACTGAAGCAGCCGCAGAACTCGAGGAACTTTTCCCAGAAAAAATACTGAACGTAGTTGGCGAGTCTGAGTTCGACCGCTCGTCTGGCACTGAAGTTCACTCCAGTTGTGCAAAAGTGTAAAACAGGACAGAACACGGCGTTGTGTGATGAACCTCTTTCTGTGTCTCAGATCAGGATGAGAGGAAGCTGAAGGGTGTGATCTACTTCCAGGCCATAGAAGAAGTTTATTATGATCATCTGCGAACGGCGACTACGGTGACTCCTCCACTTTCCCTTACTTATCCTCCTGCTCACTCCAGCCTCACTTCCCCTTACTCTACTCATTCTGTTTTATAAAACTCAAGTCTGTACTGAGCATGAAAAAACATGATTTTAAAAAACTGTAATGTTTTTCCTTCCTTCCTATTTATTTTCCTCTTCCTGCTTTTTTATTAAATTATTCTCACTTCCCCGATTACCGATTTTTCCTTCCACACTTACTTATTCTTACTTGTTTTACTTCTTCATTCATTCTTTCTTATTTCCTTCTTCTTACTCTCATCTTTCATTACTTACTTCCTTACTTAATTTCTTCTTTCTCCTTTTTCCTTTCATCTCATTTCATCTCCTCTCGTCTCCTCAGTCTCCTCGGCCGAGCCTGACGTTCTGCGTGAAGACGTACGAGCGCCTGTTTTTCCTCGTGGCTCCGAGTGCTGAGAGCATGCGCATCTGGATGGACGTGATTGTAACGGCAACAGACGAACACAGCCGCTACTGAGCTCCATCACTCACACACACACACACACACACACACACACACACACACACGGGGAGGGGTGATCAGTCCTCCCTAATGAGGGCACAGACCCACGGAGTTCACCCCGGATTCACACTCGGCCCGTTCGCTCAGTCTGTGTGGAGAGACTCTGAGGAAGGGGACATGTGGGATTTGATACACATGGGAGTTTACACACACACACACACACACACACACACACACACACACACACACGCGTTTACTCCCCTTTTTACCCTCAGATCAAACTGCCATGAACATTGTTTCTGATTGACTGTACATTCACTCATGGGATGTACGTGTGGATTAGTGCACTCAGTCTGAGGTATTTTGACCTCTGATGGGCGTCATGTCAGAGATTTGGTAATTCGCCCAACAGGAAGTGAAGTGTGGAGGAGGATCTTGTGCCGGTGTGTTAATCTCAATCAGGTTTATGGGAATGTTTCAGTTATAACATGTTTATAAGCGTATGTTCAGTATGCTAACTGTTAAGTGAGGGTGTGTTATTTATCTCTTTCTGTGGGATTAATTATGTTTTCAGTTCCTAACGTGTCCTCGTCCACTTCCCACTGGCCCCAAGTCCATATTTTACAGGACATTCAACTTTTGCACCGTACATGTCAAGAGTGCAATTTACCCAGAATGCATTGCTGCAGTTTGTGACGCAGTTTCCTTTGATGGATAAGAGGGCGTGGTGAGAACAGGAGTGAGAGCTGCTGCCATCTAGTGGTCACTTTCAGGAACTGATTAGAGCTATACACTACATTTAACTCTGTCTTTTATTTATTTCCTAATTTCAGTTTATTATCAACATTAAGGTGTAAAATGTTTCATAGAAAAATCTGAAAATTAAATATTACAGTGAGTGTTTCCTATTCCTTTATTTCCTCTGTTCTTAGTGACACTGCACAAACACAATCTAATAATTCACACATTATTTCCTTAAAAAAATAATTCCAATAATGCCAAATATTCCAAATGTTACTTTATTCATGCATCTTTAGTAAGCGCTTCATCCTGGTCAGGATCCTCGCACTACTGGGTGCAAGGCGCGAGATAACACGCTAATCCATCACAGAGCAACACACACATACTCACACTCTGTCTCTCACACACTTATTCACACCTAGGGCTAATTTAGTGTAGCCATTACAGCTACCTGCATGTTTTTGAGAGGTGGGAGGACACCAGAGAAACTTGAGGAAACCCTGGAGCTGTGAGGAGACAGTGCTACCCCACCCTGCGGCGGATCTTATCCAGAGGTAATTTAAAGCAGATCACTCTGACTGTGTGTTTGTGTCTGTCTCAGGAGAGAATAAATCTACAGGCGAGTACAAAAGTTTGCAAACCCTTAAAACAAATATTTATATCCACAAGACACTTCTGTCATTATCTCAAATAACAAAAAATGTTTAAGATATTAATTACAAAAAACCCCAAATGACATCAGTTGAAAAGTTTGTGCCCCCCTTTTTGAATGTGATATAAATATGTCCAGTCTTTAACCTCTTTAAAGTCTTCGGCTCTCTGTAACGCTGTAGTCACACACCTACACCGTGTACGACAGAGTGACCTCATAAACACACCCACTGGATGGAGTGCAAAAGTTTGCACACCCCATCTCATAAGGGGTCAGAGAAAAACACAGTAAAATTAAAACAGAATTATAATTTCACGTAAGTGTGATGTAACAAAACCGGAAAGAGTTTATTGTCCAATTCTTCACTGTCTGGAAAACAATTGTAAACATTTAAAACAGAAGGTAAGAAGTGTTCATTTATCAGAAAAGATCATTTATTTATTTATTTATAATTAAATGATTTAATGTTAATACTGATATTATTTTTGATTATGGTTGATTTCATAATGTTTTTATTTAATTTAATTCATGTATCGTTATGCTTTAGCACTTTGAACTGTATTTCCTACTTTTTAAACTGCGACTTCCGGAGGAAACTGTATTTTTTTTAAATGAGACTCGGTTTCCGGTTCCGCCCCTCTTCCGTCTCGTGCTGTGGTGAGCGCGTGTGCCCCGGAGCGAGCCTCGGCACACATCTTATTAAAAAAAAATCAAAAATACAAAAAAAATACAAAACAGAAAATCAACAAAAAATCTATTTTGGTGTTAGTAAGCGAGACTTGGTGAAGCAGTGAAGTCGCAGCGGGATTCCCAGCTTTAACTACCGGAGCAGATTAGCGTGTTGAGTTAGCCTGACTGGAAGGGATTAGCTTAGTGTGCTAACCGATTAGCATTAGCTAAAGCTAGCTTTGAGCGGGCCGTTTGTGTTTTTTTTTTCTGTCTTTAGCGTTTTATCTTTACAAGTTTGTCGGATATTAATCCGGTTGGAATCCTAATCGGTTTGTTTGTGTTAAAAAATAACCGTCAGCTCAGTTACCATAGTTACCGAGCGTTTTAAATTAGCCAGCTAGCTTGTTTGGCCTAACCGCGCTCCGTGTGTTTCCGGTTGATTAGTGCGCGCGCAGAGCAGGTGAAGATGAACCCCAGCGCTCCCAGTTACCCCATGGCGTCTCTGTACGTGGGGGACCTGCACCCTGACGTCACCGAGGCCATGCTGTACGAGAAGTTCAGCCCCGCGGGTCCCATCCTCTCCATCCGGGTCTGCAGGGACATGATGACGCGCCGCTCGCTCGGGTACGCCTACGTCAACTTCCAGCAGCCCGCCGACGGTGAGACCCGCTATTAATCTCTCCTATTAATGTGTTATATACGTCATTATACTGGTTATTACACTGTTATTACACCCACTTTAACTTCCAGCAGCCTGGACTGAGAGACGTTTATCCGCTTTTACACTCTCTCTACATTCTCACCCTGTCACAGATCAGCATTTAAACCCTGCGCTGATGAAGTGGTTATAAGGTGCATCAGGCCAGGCTGATGAAGTGGTTATAAGGTGTATCAGGGCAGGCTGATGAAGTGGTTATAAGGTGCATCAGGCCAGGCTGATGAAGAGGTTATAAGGTGTATCAGGCCAGGCTGATGTACTTCACTAATGCGACCTGTCCTCCTCTGTGACAATTTCAGGCTGAATTACGTAACGTTTTCCTCCAAACTCCGTGTTCATTTAATCCCTTTATTACCTAATCCAGTCCTCAGGGCCCTGGAGTGTTTGTTCCAGCCTTATTCTCTTCCCTTGTGTAATCTTTCACTGTTGAATTAAAGATCTTTAAAACTGAAATTTAGCGCGCTTTAGTGAAGGTAAATGTTGAAGCTACACTGCAGATGTAAATGTGTGACCGTGGCTGTGTTTCGCTCTGTGGTGTGGCGTGCGTACGGTGCGGAACGGTCCTAAGTGATCTGGACTGAAAGTGTGGTGTGATGTTTTGTAATGAAGCTAACGAGCTGTACTGGACTTTCCTCCCTTCAGCCGAGCGAGCTCTGGACACGATGAACTTTGACGTGATTAAGGGACGTCCTGTTCGGATCATGTGGTCCCAGAGAGACCCCTCACTGAGGAAGAGCGGCGTCGGGAACATCTTCATCAAGAACCTCGACAAGTCCATTGATAACAAGGCTCTCTACGACACCTTCTCAGCATTCGGGAACATCTTGTCCTGCAAGGTTTGGCGGGTTTTGTGTGTGTGTGAAAGTAGTGTCAGCATGTTGTTCTGTTTTGTGTGTTGTTCTGTAACGGCGTGCTTCTCCTGAAGGTGGTGTGTGATGAAAACGGCTCTAAGGGTTACGGCTTCGTGCACTTTGAGACCCACGAGGCTGCAGAGAGAGCGATAGAGAAAATGAACGGCATGCTGCTCAACGATCGCAAAGTGTAAGACGCGTATAAATAACTAACTGCCTGACTCTGTGTGTGTGTGAGAGAGAGAGACTAATTTGTAAGTTTGGTGATTTTGCAGGATGTAATTTACTGGTGCTGGTGTGTGCGTGTGTGTGCGTGTGTGTGCGTGTGTGTGCGNGCGCCATTACAGGTTTGTCGGACGCTTTAAATCCCGTAAAGAGCGTGAGGCTGAGATGGGAGCTCGTGCCAAAGAGTTTACAAACGTCTACATTAAGAACTTCGGCGAAGACATGGACGACGACAAACTCAAAGACATCTTCAGCAAGTTCGGTGAGGACTCATGAGGCAGTGTCCCAAACGCACACGTGTGTGTCAGTTGCTCATAGACTAAACTCCGTAACCTTGTGCTCTATATTCTCACATTAAGAGTTTTAACACACTATTATCCACACCATTCACAGTGCATTATGGGTAATACACACACACTCCCATACTGAGGATAACACTGTATGAACATTTCTTTAATAACTCTGTGTGTTGTTTGGGAAGCTTTATAATGGTTAATGGTGTAGTCATAACAGTAAGGAGTGATGCAGCGTTTGAGCTTGATGTGATTGTGTGTGTGTGTGTGTGTGTGTGTGTGTAACAGGGCCTGCACTGAGTATTCGGGTCATGACCGATGAGGGTGGAAAATCTAAAGGATTCGGCTTTGTGAGCTTCGAGAGGCACGAGGATGCACAGAGAGTGAGTGTGCACTACGACCAAGTGCACTAGTGGAAACTAACGAACTTATGGCTCGGGCGCTTGGGTTAACTGTGTGTGTGTGTGTGTGTGTGTAGGCTGTGGATGAGATGAATGGAAAGGAGTTGAATGGGAAACAGGTGTACGTGGGCCGGGCGCAGAAGAAAGGCGAGAGACAGACTGAACTGAAACGCAAGTTTGAGCAGATGAAACAGGACCGCATGACCCGCTACCAGGTGCGCGCGCACACACACACACACACACACACACACAGGTAACATGCTAACTGTGACCTACTCATTAGTCCGCTCTCTAGCCAGCAGATCATACACACACACNACACACACACTGTTAACCTCCATCCTGTGCTATAGGGCGTGAACTTGTATGTGAAGAATCTGGATGATGGCCTGGATGACGAGCGTCTCCGCAAAGAGTTCTCACCTTTTGGAACCATCACCAGCGCCAAGGTGACGTACCTCTGACAGCTCAGCTTTAAGTACTCACCTGTGACTGATCACCCCAGTGTTTTATTATTTCATCCTCAACTCCACAACCAAACCTTTTGGTTTAAACATGAAGTATGTCACTTTAGTTTTCCTGTTTAAATGAAGCTGAAAACTGTTTATCTACTCCCTTTAAAAAAAGAAAGAAAGAAAAAGGGAGGCGTGTCAGGTCGTTAGTGTTAAGGCCGGGGGTGTAAAAGCAGTGCTACTGGATGTTTTGTAATGTTAATGCGTGTCTCTGTCGCCCGCTGCAGGTAATGATGGAGGGCGGCCGCTCTAAAGGGTTCGGTTTCGTGTGTTTCTCGTCTCCGGAGGAAGCCACGAAGGCGGTGACGGAGATGAACGGCCGGATCGTAGCCACCAAGCCACTGTACGTAGCTCTCGCGCAGCGTAAAGAGGAGCGTCAGGCTCACCTCACCAACCAGTACATGCAGAGGATGGCTAGCGTGCGCGCCGTCCCAAACCCTGTCCTCAACCCCTACCAGCCCGCACCCCCATCCGGGTACTTCATGGCTGCCATTCCTCAGGTAACACACACACTCACTCACAGCATAGATGTACTTAGTTAGCACTTTAATGTCTTTCCAAGGTGTGTTAACGTGTGTGTGTGTGTGTGTGTGTGTGTGTGCGCGCGCGCGCGTGTGAGACAGGCTCAGAACAGAGCTGCCTATTACCCAAGCAGTCAGCTGGCGCAACTCCGCCCGAGTCCCCGCTGGGCCACACAGAGCGTCCGCCCACAGCGTGAGTCCCAGCTACAATCGCCACACACTGATCACCACGGCTGTGTCCCAAACCGCTCCCTGTGCCGCCCCCTCTCTGTCCCTCCCTCTCTGTGCCGCCCTCCCTCTGTGCCGCTCCCTCTCCCTCTCTGTGCCACTCCCTCTCTGTCCCTCTCCCTCTCTGTCCCTCTCCCTCTCTGTCCCTCTCCCTCTCTGTGCCGCTCCCTCTGTCCCTCTCCCTCTCTGTGCCGCTCCCTCCCTCTCTGTCCCTCTCCCTCTCTGTCCCTCTCCCTCTCTGTCCCTCTCCCTCTCTGTCCCTCTCCCTCTCTGTCCCTCCCTGTGTGGCTCAGTGTGCTGCCTACAGTGAGCGGAGGAGGATTATATGAACACTAGAGCAGGATGCGTATTGGGACACAGCCTGTTAATGTGTGTGTATTCCCCCGGGGTGTTTGATGACATCACCTTGTGCTTCCTGTGTGCAGATTTCCAGAACATGCCAAATGCGATCCGTCCCGCAGCACCGCGTCCACAGACCTTCAGCGCCATCCGCCCAGCGACCAATCAGGTGCCACGCATGATGGCATCACAGCGCATGGGTGAGTCTCGTACAAACACACGCGCGCGCGCGCACACAGAGTACAGATTTATTCTTTGCTATATTCCTGACTGTGTGTGTGTGTGTGTGTGTGTGTGTGTGTGTAGCGTCTCAGCCACTGGGGCCGCGCCCAGCCAGTGCAGGAGCAGCTACAGCCGCAGCACCAGTGCGAGCGGTGCAGCAGTACAAGTACACACCCGGAGTACGCAACACACAACAACACCTGGCCACACAAGTGCCCCTGCCACAGGTACGCACACCTCACTCTAACACACTTCTTGTGTAACAGTGTGTGAGTGTCAGTGGATTGTGAGTGTGGCTGTGAGAACCCCTGGAGAACAGTGTTTTCTGAACAGAAGTGTGTGTGTAAACTGTGTGTTGGTGTGTGTGTGTCTGTGTAAACTGTGTGTGTGTGTAAACTGTGTTGGTGTGTGTTGTCAGGCTGCAGTGCATGTGCAGGGTCAGGAGCCTCTCACTGCCTCCATGCTGGCTGCCGCACCCCCACAGGAGCAGAAGCAGATGCTGGGTGAGTTACATGCCTCACAGCTCCCCTGTGTGTGTGTGTGTGTGTGTGTGTGTGTGTGTGTGTGTGAGAGCGCGTAATAGCGTGTGAGCGTGCGTGATAGCGCGTGTGTTCGTGAGAGAGTGCTTGTGCGTGATAGCGTGTGTGTGTGTGTGTGTGAGAGAGCACTCGTGTGTGATAGCGTGCGTGATTGTGTGTGTGTGTGAGAGAGTGTGTTCGCGCGTGTGTGCGTGATAGCGCGTGTGTGCGCGCTGCCTAGAGGTCTAGTGTAGAGTTTCTGTAAGGTGCCATTAGGGGGCGTATTGCCTCTACACTTTCATCTGAAAGCACACAGCTGCATAGAGCTGCTTAGGAGTCAAAACCCCTCACACACACTCACACACTCTCTCTCCTGTGTGTGTGTGTGTGTGTGTGTGTGTGTGTGTGTGTGTAGGTGAGCGTCTCTTCCCGTTGATCCAGAACATGCACCCAACTCTGGCTGGGAAAATCACCGGCATGCTGCTGGAGATTGACAACTCAGAGCTGCTGCACATGCTGGAGTCTCCTGAGTCGCTGCGCTCCAAGGTACGTATACACACACACACACACACACGCATGCACGCATCATCTCATCATAGATTTATAGTGTTAGTATATTATAATATAGTATTACTGTTCTTACTCATCAAACTTGGGTAGCAATGAACACAATGTAACTACAACTCCACCACGAAGCCCGCCCACTGCTCCCTTATGTCCATATCTAATTTACATATGACACACCCCATGACTCAAAATGCACAAAAGAAATGAGTTCACAATTCCTGCATTCGCTGTCTCTACGTGTGTGCGTGCGTGTGTGTGTTAGTCTCCACACACATCAACACTAGGAATAAATCTATAGTGATAGTCACAAACCTTATTAGGGTTCTTGCTTTTGTGGTTTGATATTAATGATGCTAATTTGCGTGTGTGTGTGTGTGTAGGTGGATGAGGCGGTGGCTGTGCTGCATGCTCACCAGTCGAAGGAGAACGCTCAGAAATCAGGGAGCAGTGCTGCTGTTCCTGCGGTTTAATCACAGACAAGGCGCTTTAATGAGAACCAGGTGTGTACTGATGAACACACATCCGCACAGTGATCTCACACAAGCTTACACACACACTCACACACACACACTCACACACACACACACTCACACACTGTGTTAATGTGTAGAGTAACAGCTGTTTTTTGTTTGTTTTTCCCTTTCCTTCCAGAATAATTCCCCCTGCACTCAGCTGCTTCACCAAGACTGGGACACGCAAAACAATAAATACGTAATTAAACATTGAAAAAAAAAAAACAAAACACTGAAAAAAGAAAAAAAACAAAAAATAAATTTCAGATGCAAAAAAACCTGCCGGGTCTACACACAGGCCTTGACTATAGATTAAAATATATACAAAAAAAACAGAAAAATTTAAAAAATGATTAGTCATTGATCATTCCTTTTTGTTTTTATTCTTCTCGCTGTCTGAGTGTCAGAATGTTGCTGTGTGTGTGTGTGTGTGTGTGTGTGTGTGTGTGTCCTCACACTCGATAGCTGAGCTTTGGGTACATGTGAATTGGATTAATAAAGATTGAAACAGGTTTATCTTTGTCGTTTCTCTTCTTTTACACTAACACTAATGATGTCCTGATAAAACAGTCTGATCTGATGAATCATTACTGCACTGTTTGACGAACGACACTAAAGAGAACTAATCAGTGTGTAACAGGAAGTAATTTGTGTAAAGAAGTGATGAGCTCTGTTTGTGCTGGTGTTTAGTGCTAGACTTTATAAAATGTTCTTTCAGTATTGCAGAGGGTCAGAATGAGAAAATGATTAATGATGAATTATTTTAGTGTGAACAGATCCAATCAGGTAACTATATGCAAATACAGGGGTGGGGCTTATAGGGTTGGTGTATTTTTTATATTTGATTTGAGAGATTGTGGATTCTGGGAAAGGGAGTCGAGTACAGAATTTAAAAAATCCAGAGTCAGCAGGAGGATTTTATCTGACCACAGATTCTGATGTGGAAGCTGTTACACCTTTGACCCTTTAAAAGAAGTGATACATAACAGCCGCAAAATCCTGACACGAGTGACCAGCTGATACACCTGAGAGAGCCCGGTGAGAGCGGTTCTGTGTCTGAGAGCCCGGTGAGAACGGTTCTGTGTCTGAGAGCCCGGTGAGAGCGGTTCTGTGTCTGAGAGCCCAGTGAGAACGGTTCTGTGTGTCGGATACCTGAGAGAACGGTGAGAGCGGTTCTGTGTCTGAGAGCCCGGTGAGAATGGTTCTGTGTCTTGGATACCTGAGAGAACGGTGAGAGCGGTTCTGTGTCTGAGAGCCCGGTGAGAATGGTTCTGTGTCTTGGATACCTGAGAGAACGGTGAGAGCGGTTCTGTGTCTGAGAGCCCGGTGGGAGCGGTTCTGTGTCTGAGAGAACGGTGAGAACGGTTGTGTGTGTCGGATACCTGAGAGAACGGTGAGAACGGTTGTGTGTGTCGGATACCTGAGAGAACGGTGAGAACGGTTGTGTGTGTCGGATACCTGAGAACGGTGAGAACGGTTCTGCGCATGCTGATAGCATGCTGTAAGCGTGGCTTTACTGGTGCAGTCAGTGTGTGAGAGGTTACTGCACTTCAACAACCTTCAGCTTCTGTACAGTGCAATAAAGTGCATTATAAATAACTCCAGGAGCTGACAGTGACACACACACACCCAAGCACTAGGGCATTAAACACACTCGGTGTGTTGGAGTTCAGCCGCTCGTGGCCTTGACCGTCGGTGAGAGGAACCAGTTTCAGTCGGGGACGAGATGAAAACACACCACATGAGTCACCACACATTCCACATGGTTCGTTTTTACTGCTGTCTCTGCACCGGCTCATAAACACACTAATAAAAGAACATTTTCTACTTATATGTATGGGTGTGTTTAATTTAGAAATAAATTTCAAATGTTTTAAAGGGGCGTGACCACAGAGGCATAAATTTGCCGACTGGCTCTTAACCACAAACGCTTCAGACGTTTCATATTCTGCATGCTGGGCGTCTGTAAGGAGGGATTCCTGTTATTATTCCTCCCTAAAACATCGGAGTCTGGGTTTTTACTCATTTTATTCGGACGAACGCGACGTGACGAAGTCACTTCACTTCATTTCACTCATGCATTACAATCTACAGAAAAATTTCTTATGTATTTTTTAACAATAATTATTATTTAACCTTCCTTTGTGTACGACCTCAAAATAATAAAAGAAAATAAAACACATTAAAATGATATATTTATATGTTTTTGTAGTATTCAGTAAAGTGAAGAGAGACCTGCAGTCAGAGGAAGTGTTGCACTTTCACCTGCTTGCTGTTTGTCGGCCGCTAGAGTGGAGTGTTGTGACCAGCAGTAAGGCACCGCTGAGTCAGTGACCTTTTGACCTTTGACCTTGGAACAATCATATAAAAGACAAGGACACAGAGGAGCAGATACACACCTTCACTTCAGCACACACACACATTCTAATCACTTTTTGTTTGTACTTGTTCTTTTCTTTTTTCTTTCTTCTTGTTTCTCACTCTTTTTTCTGACATTTTTTTCTTTTTTTCTCTTGTTTATTTGTTCTTTCTCTTCTTCACTATTTTTCTCATGTTTTTCTCTTTTTTCCCCTCTTCTTTCTTCCTTTGTTCCCTGAAAGCTCTAACCCTAACCCTAACCCTAACCCTAGCGTTTCATTTCTGTCTAGTTTCATTAGACACGATTTGGCAATACGTGTAGAAAAATAGATTTTATTGCAGCATCAAACAAATTTACAAAGACATTAAAACACTAATTTGTTTAGAGAATAACAGTCTCACGGAGACCAGAGTGGAGCCTCGGCGTTCCATCAGACGCACGATGAAGAGCGTTAAAGCTGTGACAATTGATCAGTGTGAACACCACAATACACCTGAAACAGACATGCTGCCACACTGCTGTGGTGGGTGTGGCCAGTGCAGTGGGTGTGGTCAATGCAGTGGGTGTGGTCAGTGCAGTGGGTGTGGTCACCTAGCTCTACGTCCTGCTTTTGAGGACGGAGTCCAGTTCACCAACACCTCCTCATTACATCACTGTACTCAGCTAACAGGACAGTGTGTATAACATCATCAGGGCGGGGTCACAGAGTGGGCGGAGTCACACAGGTGTTGGGGGATTGACCGGGGGATCGGTACGGGAAACAGGGAGCTGTGCACACACACACACACACACACACACTTGCTGTGTGTTTCAGTGAGAGGATGCTCTCGCTGATCTTGGATCTTCAGTGATGTTCTCAGGTCCAAGTTGAAACATGAGTGTCTCCCTGTTCGGGCTGATCCTCACTCTCTCAGCTCAGGTGTGTGTGTCTCTACCTGGCGAACAGCATGTCGGTGATGAGGTGGGTGAGGTGGGCGGAGCCGATGATGGGTCTGAAGAAGAGTTCGGTGATGAGTTCAGGTGAAACGCTCTGCAGTGAGGACATGGCGAGGAGGACACGGCCAAAACTCCCTCCATCACCTGAGTGCAGGAGAAACAGAACCTCCCTGAGAGCACGCTGAGCCTCACGCTGAAGACCAGCCACTAACGGCGCCACCTGCAGGCCGGGCACGTCTACACACACACACACACACACACACACACACACAAGTACATCATTATTCTTCTCCAGGTTTGTCTGTCTGAGTGTGTGTGTGTGTGTGTGTGTGAGTGGGAGAGAGAGAGAGAGAGAGAGAGAGAGAGAGAGAGAGAGAGAGAGAGTGTGTGTGTGTGTGTGTATACTCACCTGGATTAAAGATCATTGTGCCCTTCAGGTAAGCGAACTCTTTGGGACTCAGGTCCAGACTCCACAGCTTCCTGAGACAGGATTTGAGGTTCTGGACTCCGCTCAGTGTCGGTTGCTCTCGGTTCTCTCCGCGCTCGTGCTCTCGGTTCAGCAGGATCTTCTTCAGCATGCTGGTCACGGGCTCGTGCTCCACCTCGAAGCTCACGCGCTCCTGCGCCAGTCCCAGGATGAAGAGCGGCGCCCAGCAGTGGTGCAGCAGCGCGAGCTGGTCCTCCGCCGGAAGCTGCTGGAACGCGGGCAGGCTCGCGACGAAGCGTACGGTCTTCACGAGCACGCTCGCGGCCGCCAGGCAGGTGTCGCGCGACTTGAGGCGCACGGTGCGGCGCGTGTCGCAGTGACAGCGGCTGGACGATGAGTAGCTAAGGTCGGTGGCTTCCGCGTCACCGGTGAGGATGTTGAACAGGATGGCGTGCGCACGAGACCTCTCCGAGCACTGACACTCACACTCCATGTTTCCGTTCTGTAAAACTCGGTGTGTAGTAAATCCCCACAGTGTAACACACATCCGGACTCTTAGGCGCGAGACTGCATGCTCAGCGCGCGCGGCCGTCCTCTTTATAAAGCTCGGGAACTGAGCTACACGGATGGCCTTTGACCGAATTACACGCCTCTCTTCCTCGCGCTGGTACACACCGATAAAGCAGCGGCGGTGTGAATGAACCGGAGGATGGAGTCACAGGATGTTATCGCGCGCGTGATCATTAAACCAGGCCGTACCACGGATCCAAGGACTCCTGCATGCGCGAGCGCGAACAGCTGGCCGCGCGCCCGAGTAAACAACAGGAAGGTCCATGACCCCCTGTGACCTTGAGACACACACACACACACACACACACACACACACACTGCACATAAACACACTGCACATTAACACACACCGCTCATTAACACACTGCTCATTAACACACTGCTCATTAACACACCGCTCATTACTTATTAACACACACCGCTCATTAACACACACCGCTCATTAACACACCGCTCATTAACACACACCGCTCATTAACACACTGCACATTAACACACTGCACATTAACACACACTGCTCATTAACACACTGCACATTAACACACACCGCTCATTAACACACNGCTCATTAACACACTGCTCATTAACATGCTGCACATTAACACACACCGCTCATTAACACACCGCTCATTAACACACCACTCATTAACACACCGCTCATTAACACGCTGCACATTAACACGCTGCACATTAACACACACCGCTCATTAACACACTGCTCACTAACACGCTGCACATTAGCACACACCACTCATTAACACACTGCTCATTAACACACCGCTCATTAGCACACCGCTCATTAACACACTGCACATTAACACACACCGCTCATTAACGCACACCGCTCATTAACACACTGCTCATTAACACGCTGCACATTAACACACTGCATTTTAAAGATAAAAATGGTTCACGAAACATCTCGGCCATAAAAACAGCTCCTAAGGTAAAAAAACTGTTAAGAGTAGAGAGGAGGACTTTCAAGAGGCTTAAGAGTTTCTATAGCAGAGGACAAAATGGCGGAGAGAAGAAATATTCTCCAAACACTGCTCTTCTGTC
>JAKKZN010000022.1:105042-119362 GCA_033441825.1 Pangasius elongatus
GTGTGTGTGTGTGTGTGTGTGTGTGTGTGTGTGTGTGTGTGTGTGTGTGTGTGTGTGTGTGTGTGTGTGTGGTGTCACAGCACCCTCATGTGGACTGAAAAGGAATCTTTATAAAACATTCAGGTTTAATTCACTTTTTAAATCTTTGTGCAGTTTTAATGCAATAATTAATGAACTTTAACATGAATTTGTAACATTTTCTCTGAACACTGACAAACACACTTCCTGTCTCTAAACAAAATGTTATTTACTCAGGTGTTTATCTCTTACTGGTTTTAATGGATATATATAAATGTACATAAAAGAATAATATAAAAAAATACCCCAGAAGCCCCACCCACAAACACACACACACACACACACACACACACACACACACTCTTATATTTAACTCAGTTTGCATACTAATGAAATAATTTANCACACACACACACACACACACACACACACACACACACACACACACACACACACACACACACACACACACACTCTTATATTTAACTCAGTTTGCATACTAATGAAATAATTTATATAAATTGTACTTTATTTAAACACCACATAACTGTAGATTATACAGAGCTATGAGTATGACTTCTTATTTATTTACATTTCATTAAAATCTTTGTAATGTGTGTTAATGTACAAATTGGTTATTATTATTTTTATGCTCTTCCTAACACCTATAATTTGCTCTGTGATGTCAGAAGAGCTATAAGTATAAAGCCACACCCCCTGAATGCAAAGCTCCGCCCTTAAACCCAGTAATGCTCTTACTCATAGCAAAACACTGATTGCGAAATTCCTGATGAAAACTTCACAGAAACCACAAAGAAAAAACCACACACACACACACACACACACACACACACACAGAACTTCACCATTCCAACTTTTTCCACTTTATTAGAAAATTCCAGGAAGAAAAATGTCGGCTAAATGAAAATGTAAACTGCCAAAAAGCCTCACTGAGTTTTTCAGCTCCTCCTCCAACAAACACTGGGATTTCATTTCCTTTAATTCCTTTTATTTGTTTCCTGCTTTGTCAAACCAGACAAACGAGTTCACAGTTTACCACACACACACACACACACACACACACACACACACACACACACACACACACACACACACACACACACACACACAGGAGGAGGTTGTAATCTTCAGGGAAGTATGCAGAGAGAGAAGAACTGAAGATTGTCCATAAAAGTGCAGATTTTAGAGAATAAAACTCAAACTTGGCCATTTTCTCATAAATGTAACACACATTCTGAGTCTGTGATGGTTCGTGCACCATACACATGTAAACAAGAAGCAGGAAAAATACAGGACGTGCCTTTTTATTAAAAAAAAAATGAAACAAAAAACAAACAAACAAAACCGCAACGTGCTTTAAGAGTGAGCAAACAACACAAAGCCGCGGGAGGTCACAGAGCCTGAGAGACGAGGTTACTTATGAAAAAGGACTGCAGTAAAACGAGTCTGCGTGAGCGAGCACACGAGACACGAAGACCGAAAAAATAGTTTCAAAAAGTCAGCTTGTGGTCTGTGAGCAGCGGCAGCACAGGTTCCTCAGGTTCCGGCTCTGTGACTCAATACAGAACACTTTTACAGGATAATCACAGGCACAGAGTGTGAGTTCAATCCCAACACACCCACACACATCCTCCATCTGATAAAACACGCAATGACAAGCTGTGGAGTGGGAGAAAAAAAAATCCAGCCGGAGAAGAGTCGTCTCCAATCAGTGTTTAATCCAGCACACACGTCTCGAATTCCTGTCAAAAGGATTTTAATCCAGCTGTGTGGTCAGAAAGTCTCTTTAATCCGGCTGTGTGGTCTCTTATCTCTAATCCAGACATCTGAGCTGCAATTTGGACAAGATTGAGGATGAGAACGTTCTACAATCTGGAAAGAAGTTCCTGGATTCAGCCTTGTGTTCTCCAAACCCACAGTGTGATCTTTAATCCAGCTGTGCAGTCGCTAATCTGCACTCTGTAAATCCCCTCCAGTCTTCTACAATCTGCTAGAGGCTGAAAAAATGCCTATAATCCTGTTCCGGGGTGTTTAACCTGGCCATGTGACTTATAACGCAGATGTGCCGTCTCTAATCCAGACCTGCCATCTATAATGTGTGTGATTATGGCCGAGAGTTTAATCCAGATGTGCGTCTCTATAATACCTCTGTGTGGTGTTTAATATGGCAGTGGCATCCCTAAACGAGTCTCTTAGTCTACAATTTGCTCAGTCTTTAATGTAGACATCTGGTCAGTAATCAGTGTTTTGATCGAACACGGCAGTGTCTATAATCCAGCCGATGCGTCTGTAACTCGTCTGCGAGTCTCCGTCACACGTCCGTCAGCACAGCAGCGGCTCTGCAGACAAGTCCGTGGCCATTCCTGAAGAATACGCTATCAAGAGAAAAACAACACTCAAAACACAAACACCAAAAAAACCCTGCAGCTTCTGAGCTCGTCACTGAGAGAACACAATGATTTTACTGTCTGAAGTAACTGTATGTTAATGAGATCATAATGTTATTAATCTCAAATCTGCAGGCAGACTTGTGACTGTGATTACCAAAAATGTTTTTCTCATATTACAGATTCAAATCCAAAATCATCAGCACTCAAGCCATTCTGCTAAAACGTCTCATTACTATAATGTATTGAGGGGGCGGAGTCAGAGCAGAGGGGGCGGGTTTTTTCTAAAAGGACAGTGAGTCAAAGATACAAACGATCAGAACTCATCACTGCAGTAATTACAGTGACAATATCATGCAGTACAAATATGTTGTATTTAAAGTACATGAGCAGTTGTAATTAACACTAATCATGTTTATGGTGGGAGAAGCGTTTCATCATCGTTCAGCTTCACTGTTAATGTTTATGTGTTAAACATGACGCCGTCCCTCAGGCCTCTGCATGTTAATGCGTTAGTGACACACACATCATCTCAGCCTGCTGTTTAAAGAGTTTAGTGTCCATGCAAACAAAGCGATCTGCTTTTCAGTGACAGTGTAAAACTACACCCGGCATTTTCACACCCTGCTGCATGACTCAAAACATTCCAGCACACAATCCAGCTGAAATCTGAGAGCATCTCCACGTCGCAGCAGCAGCGAGCCGGCGCGGCCGTGTGGGGGGCCGAGTGCCGAGAGCGGCGTTCCTAACGGCTGAAAAACGAGAACAACGTTCCTCAAGAAGACAAAAACTGTGGAGGATTCTGGTCCTGAGCCTCCGAGGCACTTTATTATTCTCCAGAAGATGAGAAGAGAAACGCTGCATACCACGAGAGAAAGACGAGACCTTTCTCACAATTTATACACTACCACATACACTCTCAGTAAAAAAGGGTACTACGCTGGGCCTATCCGTGTCCCTGGGGTGGTACCGCTATCTTTAGTACCTTTAATATGCTGCGGATGTGAATATAGTGACCTTTAAAATAATTGAATGTACATGATTGTAACGATCTTTTAGGGTAAAGCTTCAAAGATTTACTACATGCATACACACGTGTGTAAAAGGTGTAGGACTCAGGGCACCACCCTAAAGACACGTTTAGTACCCGTTTTTCTGAGTGTACACACTCCGACACATGCTCTCAGAACATTCCAGAGGAACCCTTAAAGTCAACAGTGAGTTTCCTGAGGACTTCTGCGAAGAACCCGAAATTATCCAATAACTCCTTAAAGAACCTTTTTTTCTAAGAGCGTGAACGTTTTAGGTTGAAAGTGAGGAGATTGTCTCGTGTCTCACCGCTTCGCCCGCTGTGTCCTCTCATCTTCCTCGCCAGCTCATCAGACGGCGTCAGATCAGACACCAGCATCTCCGGTTCATCTTAGGAGGGACACAAATATTAGGTCAAAGGTCATAAATTGTTGTTGCAGGGTAAAGGTCATGACATGTGAGGGATTAAATATGACATCAGTGTGTTAAAACTGAGCTCACGTCATATTTCAACCCCAATAAACCTGACATCAGCTTCATATCACACGCTTGAAATGTGGGGAGAGTAAAGCCAGGGGTGCTCTCCTTCAGAGAAGTGAAATAAATGAAACACGACCTCGTGTGAATGTGATGTCTGAGGTCATGTGATTAGAATGTGATGTCACAGGTTAAAATATAAGCTCGTTATACTGGAAACTTATGATTATATTGACTTTATTGGAGCTGAAATGTGATGTAACGTTATTTTGGCCACACCCACTCACCAGTGCTGAAGGTAAAGGTCATGGTTTCATTGCCGCTATCCGGCAGCGTCCCGTCCCTTCTCCCGTTTGGCTGCAGCAATGCATCCTGGGATTTGTAGTCTTTGCTTTTATAGCCTTTAGAAGTCTGAGACTTGTACTTGCGTGTGCTGATGCGTATGACGCCGTGTACGAGCCGGCACTCGGCCTCCTGCTCCTCCAGGTTGTAGTCCTGAGCAATGCTGTTGATCAGGTCGCTGATCTCGTTCGTCTTGCGTGAGAATGACAGGTCTGAGGTGCACTTGGCCAGCTGCTCGATCTGGTGCAGTTTATAAAGCTCCAGAAGCTTCTTGGTGATTAGTGAGTCGATATCAGTGCCTCCGTCATCCACGTCGTCCACATCCAGATCCTCTCTGGAGTAAATGCTAGTGTTGCTAATGGGTCTTTGACTCTCGCCCTTTGCCGTGGACCTGCTGCGTCGAGCCGGAGCTTCTGAATTTGGCGAGTAAACTACTTTCTTTCCCGCTAAGTAGACATCTCCATAACGGAAACTTCCAGAACTGGGCAGGTGAGTGGTTTTAGGTTCGGATTTGGGCTCAGGCCGTCGTGGTTCAGGCTCGGTTTTGGGCGGCGGGTCGGTGGAACTCTCGTTAGGGGGAATGCAGGGCTGCTGGCGGCCATAAAAGCCACAGGTGAGGACGCAGCAAATCAGAGCTCGGCAGTCTGACCAGGAACAAGAGCCGCACGGAGCGCTCGCGATCAATCCGTTAGCGCAACTCCGAGAAGCAGTGTGGGACGGCTGGGTGTCGATGACGATGGCACGTGGTGGATCAGCGCCATGATCACGGTGTGAATCCTGATCCCGGAATGAGTGCTGATTGCTGGTGTAATAATTCCGGCATGAATCCTGGGACATTTTGCGACCCGGACTCGAGGCATGGTTGTGATAAGGTTCCTGATTATCACGGTACAAGTGCTGATTGGCTGTGTAGTGATTCCGGAATGAATCGTGATTTGTTTTGTGATTCTCTCGGTATGAATCGTGATTTGTTTTGTGATTCTCTCGGAATGAATCGTGATTTGTTTTGTGATTCTCTCGGTATGAATCGTGATTCGTTTTGTGATTCTCTCGGAATGAATCGTGATTCGTTTTGTGATTCTCTCGGAATGAATCGTGATTGGTGGTGTGATTCTCTCGGTATGAACTTGTGGTGGATTTAGCGTAGTGTGGAGGACTGTGGGGCGGCTGCGGGTCGATGATCCGGGGTAAATCAGTGTAGTGATCTAGGTGCGAGTCCTGATTCGTGTTGCGCTGGTTCCTATACGACTCCTGTTTGGTGGTGTGATGATCTCGGCATGAGTCCTGGTTGCTCGAGCTGTATCGGCTCGGCCTGTAACACTCGGACCTGCAGCGTCCCGACCCATGTGTGTGTGGGCGGGACTTATGTTTGGCCCCTGTGCTGTGTCCAGGCATTGCACGCTTCAGTCAGGACCTGGCAGAAGTGAGACACACACACAGCTTTCTTTATTTACTTTATATTCTTTCTTTTTTTTTTTTTTTTAAACATTTCCATTTCATCCACAGTCTTATAACATGAAGTTCCTTTCCTTCTGTGTCTTCCATAATCAGCGAAAGGACATTTTACACTAAATATACAAATCAAACATTAACTTTATTTTCATCTGAATCTATTCTAATGTACAAACTCCGCCTTCAGACTTTAGGCCACACCCCCTACCCCAGTCTGATGCTGGTGTGGAGGAAGAAAGTGATTTTCACTGAGACTGTTTTAATCTCTAATGCAGAGACAGAAAATCATCATCAAGTCTGTCAGAGACACTGATCACCCAAATGATCACACAAAGACACACACACACACACACACACACACACACACACACACACACACACACACACACTAAACTGGTGGCAATACGCTTACATGACTTGTTGGCTTTATTATTTGTGTAGTAACATACTAAAGAAGTGAACATCGCCCAATAAACACGTTTCAGATGATTTGGGTTAAAGAGACAAGGCTTTTTGTGATATTGTTTTTCCATGATCATGATTTTCTGTACTAAAAATATCACGATAAATGATTTAATTGTCCAGAACAGGAAAAACAAGAAAACAAGCATTTCCAACATTTCAGTTTCTGTGCAGTGAGGAACTGCAGCAGTCGTCAAAACTCAGCTAGATGGTGGCTTTTTAAACGATTCTGCAGTAAAACAGTGATAAAAATAATGGCACATTTTGATATAATCCTTTTACAGATTGGTTGTCTAATGTTCACACGACGGACATTTTCACTGCTGATGCTGCCGAGTGTTGAACAGGAAAAAAAATGAAACACAACAGAACTGTGTATTTAATCTCTTCTAATCATCATCACATTAACATTTGTAAAGTGTTAGTCCTACAATAAAGGATCAAGTTTACAGAATCTTTCTGAGTCAACATCTTTTTGTTTTTTGTGGGCTGAAAACGGTTAAGGCAAAAATCGAAAGAGAAAAAACAAAAAGGACTTTGACTTCATCCATTTTGAGATTTGAACATTTTCATCTGCAGTTCTGGTAATGATAACGCACCTCATACTAACACGCAGCCTGACTGACAGCCCCTAGTGACTACAATAATGATTTCAGTGTAGTGTGGAGCGATACACACGGGGACACGCCGCAGTGCGAGTGTGAGAGTAAATATCAGAGCTCTCAGATCACCGATCGTCCAATCAGATTACTGAACCTGAACTAACTGCTGTATAATCAGTGATAATCTTCATGTAGGGACGATAATCGTTATATCACACGAGACTATGTGGATATTAATTATTTATCACTTTAATGGTTCACTATTGTCGGTATTTCACCTGCATTATAAAGCACACTGTGTGTGTGTGTGTGTGTGTGTGTGTGTGTGTGTGTGGTGATGTGCTTTATAATGTTTGGAGGCTTTTACTCAGTGTGAAATATTCAGGAGTCCCGAGTCATCGCAGCTCGACTCGCAGGTCCAGTCTCTGATTTATTACTGCAGATGAATCTTCTATAATCGACGCTTTAGGACATGTTGTGCAGCTTTTGATGCCAGGAAGGAGTGAACACTCCCAGCTACCACACACGCACACACGCACACACGCACACACGCACACACGCACACACGCACACACGCACACACGCACACACTTTGAAAGTATGCATAAGATCTTATGCCCCTGAAATATTTGATGTTTATAAAGAAAGCTCATGATTATAAAGGGGATTTCATGGCGTGGTCATGGCCGGTGTGTGTCGGTCGCTTCCACGCTGCTGTATAAATATAGAATCAGACTAAACGCACACATCATGGATAAAACCTCACTCTGTGGTGCAGCGAATGCATCATGCTTTTCCCAAGAAATGCCTCTATATGATGTGACATGTGGCACCGTCATGATGATCGCAAAACAACTCACAACTAACAGAGTTCACTTACGTACTGCACACTTCTACAGCATCAGCACTGCAGTACACAGAAATAATCAGTGCACAGCACTGCTCTGAATCCTACGCTCTGATTGGTCAGAAGGTGTTGATTAGTTTTCTATAACAGCAGCTCTGACAGTAGCGCAGGTTTATATTAATGCGCTCGTTCTATCGCGTTATCGTTTCTATAGCAACAGTACAGGACGTGTACAGCGGACACTCCACATAAACAGATTAAAAGACGTGTGTAATCGTTCACATGGTGAAGTTTTCTGTAAGGAGACGTTTATTTAACATTTATGGAAGGAGTCTCCAGTGTCAGTGCTTTGTAACAGGGTTGCAACACAGACTGTGTTTATTCAGTGATAAATGATAAACTGTGAAATGAGTTTAATAAAGCTGGACTCTGTGCACGTGATCATCATGGTGTGTATCAGCAGCTGAACTGAAAGGAGGCTGTGATACGATCCGCGATATTAATATCACAATAAATTAAGCTAAATACTGCTGACACTTTATTAGCAAACTGAATATCGCTAAGAGAACCGTGTCTTAAAGTCTACAGCATCATGTGGTGTGTGTGTGCTGTGTGCTGTGTGTGTAAGATGTGTTTGTGAGAGAGAGGTGTGTGAGTGTGTGTGTGAGAGAGAGAGAGAGAGAGAGAGAGAGAGAGAGAGAGAGAGAGAGAGAGAGAGATATGTGTGTGTGTGTGTGTGTGTGTGTGTGTGTGTGTGTGTGTGTGTGTGTGTGTGTGTGTGTGTGTGTGTGNAGAGAGAGAGAGAGAGAGAGAGAGAGAGAGAGAGAGAGAGAGAGAGAGAGAGAGGTGTGTGTGTGTGTGTGTGTGTGATATTTGGGACAGAATCTGAGCATATGCTGACTTTAACAGCTTCATGTTACACACTCGATCCTTCATCAGCTACAATACAGGTGAAATTTACACCGTCACAGGAAACGAAGCTCCTTCACAGGTACATTTTCCTTCCCTGGGGTACAAAACACTGCTAATGACAGCAGCACCCGGGATCAGGTGAGCGTTCAGGTGTGTGTGCAGATGTGTGTGTGTTAACGTGAGCGTGTTCAGGTGTGTGTGTGTGTGTGTGTGTGTGTGTGTGTGTGTGTTAACGTGAGCGTGTTCAGGTGTGTGTGTGTGTGTTAACGTGAGCGTTCAGGTGTGTGTGCAGATGTGTATGTGTTAACGTGCGTGTGTTCAGGTGTGTGTGTGTTCAGGTGAGCATTCAGGTGTGTGTGCAGATGTGTGTGTGTGTGTTAACGTGAGCGTGTTCAGGTGTGTGTGCAGATGTGTATGTGTTAACGTGCGTGTGTGTTAACGTGAGCGTGTTCAGGTGTGTGTGTGTGTTCAGGCGTGTGTTCGAGCTTCACTCCCACTTCAGCGTCTCGTGTTGCTGTAGAGCAGAGCTCGGTGTGAAGGTTCCACCCCTCTGACAGGAACACTTCACAAACTCTTTATACAAAAATATAAATATACACAAGTTTTAATCTCTGAAACTCAGCGGCGTTCATCTGCTGCCGGAGAATCAGCGGCTCCAGGAGGAGGCTTTACTGTTTACTGTTTACTGACTGTTTACTGACACACTCTCAGCTCGCGCACTTCACTCCCACTTTAATCTGTCCTTTAAAGTGAACACTTATAAACTGAATAAACTCTGAGTGTGTGTGTGTGTGTGTGTGTGTGTGTGTGTGTGTGTGTGTGTGTGTGTGTGTGTAAACTCACCTCATAGACTCGACAGGAACTCTGTGTTGTTCTGAGCTCACGCTCGCGACGATTCCGATGGCGGAAGTGTGTTTTGTCGCTGAAGCGATTTCTTCTGCCACCTTCTCTCCGTGTTTATTACCTTCAACACTCCATAAAGCCGCGGTCACACACTCAGCGGTCACACACTTAGCGGTCTCTCTCTCACACACACACACACACACTCCTCCTGGGTTTCGGACGCGGTTTGGAGCGGCTTGTTTCCGCCTCTGCCCCTGAGTTTACCTGAGCCGCAGGTATGGCGCGCGCGCAGCGTTCACGCGCACTGAAGAGCTCACGCGCGATCCGGATCATCATAAAGCTGATGTTGTGTGTCAGGATCACACCTCCACTCTCTCACCTGATCACTCTCTCACTCTCTCACCTCATCACTCTCTCACTCTCACACCTGATCACTCTCTCATCTGATCACTCTCTCACTCTCTCACCTCATCACTTTCTCACTCTCTCACTCTCTCACTCTCTCACCTCATCACTCTCTCACTCTCTCACCTGATCACTCTCTCACTCTCTCACCTGATCACTCTGTCTTCTTCATGTCCTCATACACTATAAACAGTCTCTCTGCTGCAGGAACCTTTATGGGAACTTTCATGTTTGAGGCAGAACCTCTAAACCAGGAACCTTTTATTCTCATTAATTTTATCATTTGGTTCTTTATTATTAGAATTTCTATAAATTCTTTAACCAAATGATTTTTTCTCGGTACTAGTTATCAAACAGAAATTGTAATTATTATTTATTTTTAAACACTTATGTCTTCTGAAAATCTTGTAAATGGCTTAATGTTAAGGTTAAAATATTCATTTATTAGTTGATCATCATTCTGGATGGTGTGAAAATTCTCCTGATTTCAGCAAAAACTTGAACGTGCACGGATCCCTGCGTGATGACGTCACAACGCCGGCCGGAAGTGCGTAGCGGTAAAAGCTGAATTTTTGGGGGTTTTTATACTGAGCTTCATTTCACTTTCAGTAAGTTTGAGTCAGTTATTTCAGTTTCGGTCTCAGTGGTGAAATCAAAACACTGGTAAAGTTTTAACAGTTCATTTTAAGGTAAAGATGATGACTTTGTGGAAATGTTGTTTCTATGGTTTTGAATTAAAAGGAAATTTAGGTAAAAAATATTTTTAAGATTGTTTACTATAAAGATAGTTTTCTTCCCACAGTTTATTTACCAGTTTATCTGTTTGTTCTTGTTTTATTCTGAGCGTTCGAAAGTTACTATAATAATATAAATAAATAAAAATAAACACTATATATACTGTTATTATTATTATTATTACTATTATTATTATTATTATTATTATTATTATTATTATTATTATTAGTGTTGTTGTTGTTGTTGTAAGGGAGGCTGTGTGGTTTGGCCGCTGTGCTGTGGCGCCCCCTGGTGGTTTCAGCAGATTACAGCAGAATCTCAGCGGCTTTATAAAGTGCTCCTGTAAGTTCTCAGGTTCTGATGCACATGACCACGCCCCCTGCCGCTCTGTGTAGCTTAGTGTGTAAATTGTGGACATGAATGCTGTAAAATGAAGATTAAGATTAATAGATTAAACTTGTTCATCTAGATAACAGCTGCAGATTAATGTCTAATTTATAAAATTTTATATACAATTTATATATAAATATGCATATAAAACCTCACTGTTGCGTTCACACACAATATAAAAACATGGCAAAGTCATGAGAATGCATGAGAAACTTTACTTACACAATTAAACCGATTAAACACAACAAATTCACACCATCACAGAGTCAGAGGGTCACTTCACAGTCTCCATTACAGCTAAACCGGCTTTAACACTGATGCATCGTGGGTAAACCGGCTTTAACACTGATGCATCGTGGGTAAACCGGCTTTAACACTGATGCATCGTGGGTAAACCGGCTTTAACACGATGCATCGTGGGTAAACTGGAGCCAGAACACTGCAGCGTACACACGTCAGAATTCCTTTGTAAAAATGACACCTTTAAAATGTGAGTGCTTCAATGCTTCAGGTGTTAAATTACAGTAAAGTGTGTTCTGATTATCACTTACACGATACACCGTGATTATCAACACACACAGCGCTGTGTTCAGGACGAGACTCGCTAAGCAGGTGGCAGATTAAAGTCTGTCCTGCAATCTAGCGCTCCACACGTCCTTACTGAAGAGCTCCATCAGAATTCTGTTCTTTCTGAAATTCCACATTTTGAACAACTTTCTGAAGTAATAGTTTTTAAATTGTGATAATATATTCAAAAATAAAACATAAACAACTGCAGAAAGACTTTTAATCTATAATCACAAAGCCGAGTGTCAGCTGCAGGACCAGCGAGTCGCGTACGTGAAGTGGAGAGGCATCTCACGTGATAAGCTACTGTCTAGGGCATTATCCAGGCAGCTGAGAGTCGACATCATCCAGTCCTCCAGCGTGCAGCCGAGCAGCTGCATGTGAACCGCTTTAGCCGCGCTTCTGTTCAGCTGTGTTGGAGGTAGCGTCATTAACCAGGGCTTACAGGTTTCAGCAAAATTTCCACCTCAAAACCACACAAACCACACGAAAGACCTGAAACCTGCCCAAAGAAATCAGGCGTTGGAAAAATGGAGACACATTTTTTTTTCTTCTTTTTTTTTTTTTTTTTTTCGTGGGGAAATAATTATTTCACACGATTGGCGCAACAGAAAAGCATTTGATCTCGAGTTTGAATTTCAATGATGTCACAGCCATCTGAGTGGGAGGGGAATACCTATCAATCACAGCGACACTAGCCAATCATGGGTGTCTTTGAGCTCATGCGTGAGAAATGGGGCAGATAGCGCTTTCCTCCAAACATGTTATCATGTCACGTGTCTTGGCGGAAGCACGATATAGCCTTCACCCTCTCCGGTTGGTAGCTGTCATATGAAAGGGGAGAGCTGACTGGCGGGCGGGAACGGGCAAAGACCAAACGAGGGACAAAATCCCTGCAAAGGAAACGGTTCTGTTTGTTATGAAACTAGATCTTGGCAGATGTGGAGTATGTTAAACTCTGGCAACCGTGTCATTAACTGCCCTGTCTGCTGCTCCTCCCCTGAGCATGGGGCAGCGTGATTCTCGCCCCAGTGGGCCTCCATTAGCACTTCCTGCAGTTCCCATGTTTGACCACTAGGTGCAGTCATAACTCTACAGAGCTGAATGGAGCAGTAAACACGCTGCACCACGGTCGAGAAAGACGAGCAAATGGACAGAACATCAGCCGATATCTGTCACGTAGAGACATTTTTAAAATTGTCTGTGACTCAAAAGAGATAATTAATATTTCAATGAAATTTAAAATGAGCTGTCAATGAGGACTTTATGAAGATTGATATTTGCTGAACAGCTGATATACATATATATATAAATGATGGAGCTTTGAACAACCTGACACCATGGACGAGTCACCTAAGAGACTCAGTTGACCTCACGCTGCGATGGAGTTTATTTTGGGAGTGTGTTAATGCTGCCTACTTAGGGCACCTACTGAGTGAAACATGGTGTTAATATCAGAACATGTCCAATCACAATGCACTGAAACATCTTGGCTTGTTAATTCACAGTTTACTCAGTGGCATGATGAGCATGTGTGTGTGTGTGTGTGTGTGTGTGTGTGTGTGTGTGCGTGTTTAGGTGGCAGTGTAGAAGGCGCAGCAGCTCACACCCTTGGAGCCAGATGAAGCGTCTTTTCCATAGTTTTCTGATCGCGAGTCCTCACACTTGATCGTCGGTGAGTTTTCGGTGCTGGACTCATCACGTGATACGCGTTTGCGTTTACACGCCACAGTGTACGCCACAGACTCCGCCCAGTCATCCTCACGCACTTTGTCCTGGCTGTCGTTGTTACTCGGCCGGGGTGACCAGGGCAAACTGGCAGGTATCTTGTTCTGGTAGCTGACCTTTGACCCCCACCCGGCGGCCATGGAGGCGAAGGCGGAGTCGGAGTAGCAGGTGAGGGCGCGTGAGCTCAGGGCATAGGGCAGGTACTCGGACTCGTACGGCTGCTGCACCGGGGTCACGAGCCAGCGGTGGGACGCGGCGCATTCCTCCGGAGGCGGCAGTGAGCGCTCGGCGCTGTAGAAACGACTCGGGGGCAGAGTGTTCACAAACTGATCATGCAGGAACGGCTGCACCGGGTAGCGAGCACTCGAGACGAGCTGGTGAGTGCGCGGGGACTCGGTCGGGGGCGGGGTTAACCTTTCACCCTCAGGAGCCGTGTACATCCTGCAAACACCGACCAAGACAAGAAGATCGGTTTCTGTTTGTGCCTCTAAAACATCTCCAACATTAATGTAGAGAAGAAACACACCAGCACTGTGCTTGAGATTATATTAAATATAGATTAAATACAGTTTAATAATAATAATAATAATAATAATAATAATAATAATAATAATAATACTGACGAGTCATAGTTGTCTCTAAATCCTTTGGCGAAGGGGTTGTGGTCGATCTTCAGCTGTGTGATCTACAGAACAAATAACACACTGTAATAAAAATCACAACTCATTTAAATATTAATAACATTTCCTTCATAACCAGTGAAATGAAAATATAGTGGTCATGTGATCAATGGCACACAGACAGACAGACAGAGAGAGACAGGTGTGTGTGTGTGTGTGTGTGTGTTATTTACATCAGTGTTCTGGTATGCAGTGACGGCGATGAATTGGCTCTCAGGGAAGACGAACGTCTGCGTGCGCGTCTCTCTCTCAGAGTCCAGACCGTCTGCAGGAACCTCAGCGATGTGCAGCCGTGGCTGATATTTATGCAGCGACTGCAGGACGATCATCTGAGCAAAATATACATCATCACCATCACCATTATCACCATCATCATCACCATCATCACCACCATCATAATCATCGTCATCATCACCATCATCA
>JAKKZN010000022.1:135819-144923 GCA_033441825.1 Pangasius elongatus
GAATTTTATGGAACTGGACCTTCACAGATTTAAATCGAATAGCTCTGGCCTGTATTGTTCACTGTTTGTTAATTAACTGGATTGACGTTAAGTGAAAGATCACAGTAATAAGAGTTTTATCGGTATGAGGTGCTGCGGAGAAATTTGAAAGAAGAAAGTTTTGAAAGTTTTGGTTTAAATTAATATTATTTGAGTAATTAAAACGCTTTCTCAGTCAGATTCACAGTGAATGTGACATTTAAACACAGTTGAATAGTGTTTACTCCTTAACACCGACAGTAGTGTTTGCTCCTTAACACCGACAGTAGTGTTTACTCCTTAACACCGACAGTAGTGTTTGCTCCTTAACACCGACAGTAGTGTTTGCTCCTTAACACCGACAGTAGTGTTTACTCCTTAACACCGACAGTAGTGTTTGCTCGTTAACACCGACAGTAGTGTTTACTCATTTCATTTAGTCATGAAAATTAACACGGGGTGAACGCTAACACACCTCTGTGATGCGTCACAGAGCGGCATAACACCCTCAGAGGAAAATGCTATCCGCCCTCTTCCGCATACATGAACTCACAGACACACACGATTGGCTAGAGACTGTCTGGTTTACAGGGAAGAGAGAGTATGCCCCTCCCACTCAGAGAGTAGATAAGCAAGTGTTTGGTGTGTATGTGTGTGTGTGTGTGTGTGTGTGTGTATGAGTCAGTGTGTGTGTGAGTCATGTGTGTGTTTGTGTGCGATTGATCTGTGTATCTCTATTAACACTTATGAAAAAGGGGAAAATCTCAGCTGCTGTTCTCAGTTTCATATGTGTGTGTGTGTGTGTGTGTGTGTGGGAGGTGTTAGAAAAGAAGGTAAATTGTTGTTTTTTGTTTCATGTTGTGTAACACAGAGGCTCTATGAGCGTAGCATGTGGTTTTGCACGTTGGCGTGTTGAGCGATGGTGATGACTTTAACACTGCGTCACACAAACTGGGTGCAATTTTAAGCCATTTTTTTGATTTTCCCTAAACAGTGGTGTGACTCAGATTTCTGAGCCTTTACAGGTAAAAAATCTTAATCACTAAAACAATAAGATTTTAATCTGCTCTCAATTTATTTTATTTTCAATTCCATTGTATTTCTTCAGATTTTTATAATCCAGAGTTTTTTAACTGTAGAGAAACAGATATTTAATGACAGCTTCTGTGTCTTTATTCAGCAGATGTCTTCTTCAGTATATAACACACTTGCTTTCTAACTTGCTGCTAATAAAAAAATATATAAAATAAAATAAACCCTAAAAAACTGAGGAACGTTCCAGCATGGTGTCCCTCTGGGAGAACCTCAGAGCTCCTGTCTGGAACCGAACATCAGAGTCTTTCCCTGTTGTTTTTTTTAGAAGATAAGAACTGTTAATTATCTAAAGAACTCGTGAAGAACCGAGTGTGTGTGTGTGTGTGTGTGTGTGTGTGTGTGTGTGTGTGTGTGTGTGTGTAGTAACTGGGTAAGTGTGTGGTACAAACTCGGAGTTGTTGCTCAGTATTTTCCTCTCAACACTGGGAGCCTGTCGTGAGTGTAACGCTTGCCTTCTGTTTACTGATCACAGGGTTCTTTAGATAATTAACGCTTCTGAGCTGAGGAGTAAACTCTTCTGCCAATATATTTTTCTGACTTTAAATTTAATTTAAAACATGAATTTAATAAAACTCTACAGAAATAAGTCTGATAATAATTCAGATAATTGTATAGTTATTTGATATTAATGTAATCCTGATGAATTTCAGGTCAGAAATCTGCTTTTGATGAAGGTTTGTTGGATATAATGTTTTTGCGTGCGTTAATTATCTCATTAACACTGCTATAATTCTGACTGATTTATTTCTCTCCCTCTCTTTCACCTTCTCTGTGCTCTCCTACTGTTTCCTGTTCATTTCTTCCTGTGTTTCTTCCTTAAGAACTTCCTGTGTCTCCTGTCTCAGTTGCGTCCTCTCCCGCTTCTCTCCTCCTCAGTGCTCCATCACTTCTTCTTCTCTCTTCTGTTTTTCTTTCTCTTTATCCTGAGGCTTTTTTTTTTGCTTCCACTAATTGTTTAATAAACTGATATGAAATTCAGTTCTAATGTTTCAGTATTAATGATTATTGTTAATTATTATGTTCAGTTTTTATATCATTCTTTATTTCTTGGCCGTGTGATAAACCTTGTGTCTCACACTTTCCTTTTTTTTCTCTTTTATTATGAATCTCACTGTCGCTCTTTATGTGTAAAATTACTGCTGAATTTAGCAAATTGACACACACACGCACACACACATGCACACATATGCACACACACACACGCACACACACACACACACACACACACACACACACACACACACACACATGCAGAGACGAAAGTGAGAATGAGAACAGAGATTTTCTCCTTTTTCACAAGTGTGTTGTCGTCTCCAGCCGAGTGTTCGTTTAGTGTCTCTGTCTCTTTACCACTCGACTTCCCTGCAGAGACGCCTGGCAGTGTGTAAACTCAGAGCAGAAGGTCAACACACACACACACACACACACACACACACATGCTCTGAGCAGTAATAGATAGCAGAGCTGTAACACTGCGAGTGAAGGAAACAGTTTATCAGAGACTCACATCACACCGTCTCACGTGCGTTACTGTAATTACTGAACTGAACTGAACTGCAGTAAACATAGAAGAACAGAGACAACTGTATATGAAGTGATAAAACTCAGATCATATAAACTCAGTGTTTTATCACACACACACACACACACACACACACACACACACACACACACACACACACACACACACACACTCGTGCAGAGAGAGGATGATTGTTGGTGATTTGGACAGCAGAAGGTCAAGGCCTTTCGTGACCTGCCCCTCCTATACCCCCCTGCCCCCTGATCCCCCCCATGTCTATATTTATGGTCTGGTCCGGTTTCATAGTAAAAGCAGGCAGCAGGAGCGGATCGTTCCATTTGGTACCCAGCGGGAGGTGGTGAGTAACGTGCCTCTTTCCAAATTTCCCACTGAGCTTCTCTTCTGCTGCAGAAGACACACACACACACACACACACACACACACACACACACACACAGAGGCTTCATGATTGATTTATTGTTTCTGAGTCTAATCACTCCCCCAAAGGTAATTTTTAAGCTCTTTATTTTTCACCTCGTATGGCCGCAAAGCTAAAACCCGAGCTAATTAATCTGCTCTGATGCAGAAATGCACCATGAATTTGTTATTGAGTGTGACTGCGTGTGTGTGAGTGTGTGTGTGTGTGTGAGTGTGTGTATGTGAGTGTGTGTGTGTGTGTGAGTGTGTGTGTGTGTGTGAGTGTGTGTATGTGAGTGTGTGTGTGTGTGTGTGTGAGTGTGTGTGTGAGTGTGTGTGTGTGTGTGTGTGTGTGTGTGTGTTTCAGGTGAGAGTTATACACAATGATCATCATAAGAAAGTTTTCTTACTAAAACCTGAGCTAATCTTAACCCTTAACCCTGACCCTTACTACACTACATCACTGTCTCTTTCCTGCTACCTGCTTTTCTGGCTCCGCCCCTAACCACGCCCCGTTCACACCTGTATCTCTTAAAAAACATGTAATCTTAGATCTGAGTTAATCTGTGTTTATGTAATGTGTGTGGAAGGAGTCTCCAGTGTCAGCGCTCTGTAGCAGTCAGAGGTGAAGCTGGAGCTGTAAGTTTTCTGACGTCTTCAGGACAGAGGAGTTTACGCTTCTTTGCGTTTTCTCAGTAACGTGTGCAACAAGCTGCGATTTATTTTTTATTATTAACTTGAAGAGAGAGAATAAAGAGACGCTGGTGAGGGAATGAGTGTTTATAGCTGCTATAACGTAAGTGACAACAGGAACTAACTTTTTCATCAACATTAAATGTAACTATAAACGGATATAAAGTATGATGTTTAATTTTTTAATAAAAATAATTCATTATAATTGTTGGTAAATCGCTGTGGTGTAAGAGGAATAAAACACTTGGGATGTGCTGTTATAGGAAACTAATAAATGTCAGGGTGTAACAGTAACTCGCTTCATCACACCACCCTGGTGTTGATTACTTTCCCAGAACAGCGTGACACGCAGAGTGTTTAATTCTTACTTATCACCCTGTATCTCTCTTTCTGTTCCTGCCTCTGCATCTTTCTCTCTTTCACTAAATCAGTTCTTTGTATCTTCAAAAGCATTATATATGTTAGCAAGTCAGTCAGAAACATTACACACACACACACACACACACACACACACACACACACACACACACACACACACACACAAGACATAGAGACAGATACACTAATACTGTAATCATTTTCACACCTTAACGAGGTTGGAAATGGTTAATGGAAGGTAACATGCGCGCACACACACACACACACACACACACACACACACACACACACACACACACACACACATAAAGAGCACTCTGTGTGTGCGATCGATGGCAGAGGCACTTTGTCAGTGAAACATTGATTCATGGCCTCGTCTCATTAGCGTTTCCCTCGTTAGTGTGCACTCTGAAAGGGTTTTTCCCATCATGCTTTGCTCCACTTTAGCACTTTACACAGACTTCGCTGTTTCATTCAGAGAGAGACTGCAGAATAAGCACATAGATAGATAGATAGATAGATAGATAGATAGATAGAGAGATAGAGAGATAGATATATTATATGTTTTGTTCTTTTTGTCCTCGTCATCTTCCTCATGTTCCTTTTCATTATTTTCCTCCACTCTCTCTTTTCTTTAACACGTTCACTGAGAGGAACTCACATGATGTACAGGACGTAAAAGCCATGTCTGTCTCTCTCTGTCTGTCTCTCTCTCTCTCTCTGTCTGTCTCTCTCTCTCTCTGTCTCTCTCTGTCTGTCTGTCTCTCTCTGTCTGTCTCTCTCTCTCTCTCTCTCTCTCTGTCTGCTGTCTCTCTGTCTGTCTCTCTCTCTCTCTCTCTGTCTGTCTCTCTCTCTCTCTCTGTCTGTCTCTCTCTCTCTCTGTCTCTCTCTGTCTGTCTCTCTCTGTCTGTCTGTCTCTCTCTCTCTCTCTGTCTCTCTCTGTCTGTCTGTCTCTCTCTGTCTCTCTCTCTCTCTCTCTCTCTCTCTCTGTCTGCTGTCTCTCTGTCTGTCTCTCTCTCTCTCTGTCTGTCTCTCTCTCTCTCTCTCTCTGTCTGTCTCTCTCTCTCTCTGTCTCTCTCTGTCTGTCTGTCTCTCTCTCTCTCTCTGTCTCTCTCTGTCTGTCTGTCTCTCTCTGTCTGTCTCTCTCTCTCTCTGTCTGTCTCTCTCTCTCTCTCTCTGTCTCTCTCTCTCAGTCTCTCTCTGTCTGTCTCTCTCTCTCTCTCTCTCTCTCTCTGTCTGTGTTAATAAATACAGAAATACAGTCTCTCTCTCTCTACATCTGTCTATCTGTTTTTATATGTGTGTGTGTGTGTGTGTGTGTGTGTGTGTGTGTGTGTGTGTGTGTGTGTGTGTGTGGAGCTCCAGGCTGTCCATGAAGGATCCTCTCTCTCTCCATTGCTCCTCTTATTAAAGAACATAAAGCAGCAAAAAGTAATTCAGCTCGCCTCCTTTTATTTATTTATTTATTTATTTCCTTTTTTTTGCCTTTTTTGCTTCTGCAGCTTTTTTACTCTGTGCGCTTTTATGGAGCTCATAATTATCTGGGTGAGAACCCTCGAACAGGAACCTCGTGGGCTTTGTACGATCTTTTTGACATTTTTTTGGGCTGAGATGGAAGTCATATTAACATTTCCACTTCAGCTGGACAATAGAGCCGGGCTTTCTGCAGGTTTTGTCTGGTTTTTAGATTTCTCCTCCAGTTTGCTGACCTGATTCTTCAGGAACTCGGCTCTTCATCTGAGCTGAAACAGAACCATCAATTCCTAAAAGCCCCTTTAAATTAATAAAAGCACAATAATGCACAACAATTACCAGCAAATATTTTGTTTCCTTCCTGCCTTCAGGATTAAACAGGTGAAGAGGGATTTGTTTTGTATTTAACAGTAATTTCCAGACAAACTCTGTTGTTCATGCAGACTTCCTGTTTTTACCTGTGCAGCAGGTGAAGGGGCGGGGCTTAGCGATTGGGCATGTTTACAATTTGCATATTCATAGAATCTGTGTTTCTGAGGGTTAAAGTCTCAGAGCTTCTGTAATTTTACAGTGTAATGATATTTTTACTGTGGAACAGATTATTATTATTATTATTATTATTATTATTATTATTACATGTTTATGGCCTTAAACACAATTTCTTTGTGACTTTAACTCTTAATTTCATCACTAATTTCATGTAATTGAACTCTTTAATGTCTCAGCATCAGTCTCATAAGTTCACACTTTAATATCAGTTTCAGTGTAATTACTGAAGAACATGAGTTTAGAGTTTAAGGGCTTAATATTTTGGCGCTGGTGTAAAAATAAATAAATAAACATCAGTGGTGTTTCTGTGAATTTAGAGTCCTGACATTAGGAGTTAATTAGAGCTCGTTAGAGACAGCAGTGATGTCTCCTCCTCTTCCTCCTCTTCCTCTGTAAATCCTGCTTTTACGACTGATTAGGTGAAATAATATCATTTTAATTAAACCCGTTATAAAGTAAATCCCGTTACAGCGCGCGCGTGACTGTTATTGTTTACTCGGTTGCCCTGACTCGCCTCGCATGCACGCGCTGTGACCCCCCCCCCCCCCCCCCGCACTTCCGGCTGATTAGTTCTAATGTAATTTTAATTAAAGCCGCAGTGTCAAAGGCTCGGCTCGCCCGAGAATCGGCTCCAGATTGCAGCTCCAGAGGAAATGGATCCGGAGCGCGAGCGGCCGAGTAAACACAAGCTGCTGCTCCGCGAGGAGAGGGACACACACACACACACACACGCACACACACACGTGCGCACACACACACACACACACACACACACGTACGCACGCACGCACGCACGCACACACACATCGATGAGTTATTATTTGGTTTGGTCACTGCATTAATAGCGTGTTTTCATGTGTTTTATTTTCTTTTATTTTCTATAAAGCTGCACAGAATTCTACTCTCAGTAAAAAAAGACACTTTAAAGGTTCCAGTCTGTCCTTGTCTTGTGTCTGAGGAGTACGGCTTGTACGTGTTCCTCTCGGTTACAGGTTCGTCCTGCTGAACGAGTGAGTGAACGAGTGAGTGAACGAGTGTCCACTCCAGTAAAGGTGTTGTGGGTTTAATGGCAGTAGCCTGACCATCTGTGCTTCCTCTGCGTGTGGATGGAGCAGGACGGGAAGTGGATCAAACCCAGCGCGCGGCTGTCTCTTTAGCATTTGGCGGCGTGCATCCTGGACATTTGGATATCTTTTGGACATTTGGAGCGTCCGCGGTGGGCCTGAGCACCGAGCCGTGTCCTAAAAGGGTTTAACTTTGCTAACCTTCCCTCTGCCAGGCCTGCTGATGGGGGATATTGGATTTTGGAGCCGCGGCCCGGGAGCTGGCAGCCCTTAGTGACACGGCGATGTGATGTTATTAGATTTTCCTGTGCGCCATGACCTCCTCCTGGGACAAAATCAGCCATGAGTCGTGTGTGGGTGTGTGTGTGAGTGTGTGTGTGAGTGTGTGTGTGAGTGACACGCCTGCAGAGAGGGACTTGACTCTTGGTGGAGTCCGGGAGTGGAGACTGACCTCTTTCTGATGAACCCTTCTGTTCTGCTCCGTGTTGGTGCTAAAGCTCCACAGACCGACTCTGTCCACGTTACTGCATCAGTACTGAGATATTCCCGGTAAAGCCTGTGCTATAATCAGCGGCCGTGTTGTGGGGTTCAGCGTGCAGGTGCTCTGTCTGTGCTCCTCCTGTGTGTGTGTGTGTGATGTGTGTGTGATTATTCTCAGTGCATTGTCTTCTCCGCCAGTGAAATGTGTGTGATGTTCGCAGCACAGTTAAGTGCAAAAGTGCTTTTTTTTTCAAATTATCCACAAATAAAACAAAATCTAAGAAGCTAAACTGAAGGTGAAATGTGTGAAGACACCGCAACAGAACAAATCCAAAGAAAACATGTAAAAAGAAGTTCTGAGTGAGTTACAGAGAGCAGAATATTCCTCTAATCTGGACCTTCCCGTGTCTCTGAGCCGGTACTCGTATCTTTAGTAATAATATGTAATTGAATATGTCATAAATCTTTCACCTGGACATGTGGATATAGTTAGCTTTAAAAATAATTTAAACTACACAATTAGATCATAATAATTTTTTAGAATAAAGCTTTAAAACATTTCTAGGTAAATAGCTACACAGTGAAAGTGCAGAAGGTGCACACATGAGGTTACTGCTGCAACGGCAAGCTAAAGTACCGATTCGTACCTTTTTCTGAAAGAGACCATAACTGAGAGAAGCTGAGAGGATCTAAAAGCTGTTTAGAGAATATGAAGAATTTGGAAGCAGTTATAAAAGTATATTTGATATATTTTATATTCAGAGAGTTTTGAACTGACTTCATAATTTTTTCTCACAATCAATAGCCTTACTGTGCACTATACAAACATTTCCATTACAAACGTCACCAGTCTCTTGTTGCTTATTGGTTAGAAATAAATCTAAGTGTCTTCCTCATTTAGTCCTAAAGGTCTCAGTAGTTTAGTCATCAGCCGTTTCCAGGCCTGGACTGTACTTCTGTAGTTGTGTAGTTGTGTAGTTGTGCATATGGATTTGCTCTTTTTGAAGCTACATTTTATCTCATGTGTGAATCAGTGTAAATCCAGGTGTAATGATTAATGACTGTAGCAGAGAGAGAAGTGAGGAGCAGTGAGGAGAAGTGAGGAGCAGAGAGAGCAGTGAGGAGAAGTGAGGAGCAGAGAGCAGAAATGAGGAGCAGTGAGGAGCAGAGAGGAGCAGTGAGGAGAAGTGAGGAGCAGAGAGAGCAGTGAGGAGCAGTGAGGAGCAGAGAGAGCAGTGAGAGCAGTGAGGAGCAGAAAGAGCAGTGAGGAGCAGAGAGAGCAGTGAGGAGCAGTGAGGAGCAGAGAGAGCAGTGAGAGCAGTGAGGAGCAGAAAGAGCAGTGAGGAGCAGAGAGAGCAGTGAGGAGCAGTGAGGAGCAGAGAGAGCAGTGAGAGCAGTGAGGAGCAGAAAGAGCA